>VNJO01007941.1:0-17032 GCA_008042535.1 Drosophila tani
CCATTTCCGGTAGATCATCCGCTAAAAGGGCAAATCTGTTGCTGTTTGATCTCCTGGGTTGATCATTGTCTCCTTGGACACGGTTTATCTTTGGCTTATTTCCGACCGCGCTGTTCTGCGGGCTAAGCTTACGCTTGATTTGGATGTAGCGATCCATGCCGGTCTGTATGGCCGGGGCCGCCTGTTGAATATTGCCGATTTTGGCTTTGGAGCTTGCAGTTTTTGTTGTTATTGTATTTGGCGCTGCAGTCGATGACATCGCAGTCGTTTCCGCGATATTGGTCGTTGCTGTAGTTGTTGCTGTTGCTGTTGTTGTTGCTGTTGCTTTTGCTGCAGTTGCAGAAATTTGGTCACTGCTTGTTGTTGGGGTTTTACACTGAGAACTCCATGATGTAGGTGTCGGAGTGGGTAGAACGGGTGAGCAAGACCGTGCTCTTTGGTTATCGACCGTCAGACGGTTGCTCTTTGTCGCCGTTTCGTTGCTGTCGCGCGTTGAGAAATACGAGAAATAACCGTTACTTGGGCTCACGGAGCTTCTACGCTCTTTCTTTTGTTCGTCGCTCATTGAGCTATTTCGCGTGGCACTTATTTTTTTTATAAAATAATTATGCACTTGTTTCAATCATATCACTAGTTTTGAGTCTAAAACTATATATTTTTCTGATTTAGCGTCTTTTCGCTTATCTTGGAGTACTCCAGTATTATATTCTTTATTTTTTGTCTTAAAGTCATCCACTTTCTATAATTTTTTCCCGGAGCTCGCGCGAAACACGTCCGCTCGCTACGGCTTGCACATTAGCTGGTGATCTTAAAATTAAAATTGATTTTATTGGAAATTCTGAATCGATGTGAAATTTCCTGTCGAATAAGTATGGTTTAAATCGTTTTTGCGACTACGACTTTTTTGATTTTAGCAACGGCTTTTGTTCGAGAGGCGCTACTGTGCGTCGTTAAAAAATGAAATTTCCTTAAAATTTTTGTTGTCTCTGTGTTTTATAAGTGAAATATATCGTTTTTTTTTGCTAATATTAGTTGCATATAAAAAGTTACATTTTAGATAAAGTGCGCATAAGTGCACTTTAAGATTACATTCATCTGAACAAGAAGGACACAAAAAGTGGTCATGCAGCCTATAGTGCGATGTAGCCATGTCCGTCTGTTCTTTGCTACACAAACTATTCTCTCAGTTTTTGAGCTATCGGGTTAAAACTTTAAGAAAAGTTATATTTCTTTAGTAGTTAGTATATATGACAAAAATAGCTATTTTTAACGGATTCAAAATTACGGATTCAAAACTATTATCATAAAGCTGCCATTGATCGGTCGGTTGATTTATATAAAATCGAAATATGTAAAAATCTACATATAAAATGTAAAATGACAATGTATTTATCTGATTTAATTTTCTATTTTATCAAAATGCAATCGATTTTTAATGATCCAATCGTAAACGGCAGGGGTGTATAAATTTCTTATTACATTTAAGTGAAAATTCAAAGGCGGAAGTGGGCGTGAACAAATTAACTTGATCTAACTTGATAGGAATGTTGCCACCAAATTTTGTGGGTTCGTTCTTAAAGCCTCTGAAATCTGTTGCTTTATACGGACGAACAGACGCGGCTAAATCGAGTCGGCTGGTGATGCCGATTGAGAATATATATACTTTACCTATATTGGGTATATTCTGCTATATTCTGCATGCTAAATAAATTTACTAATAGAATTTTTTACTATTTTAAAATACTCCCCGGGTAACGGATTTATGATTTTGTGAGGGTCGATATCTTTTATGAGGACGCAGTACTGTCCATGCAGACAAATGAGATACACCCATATATTGTCTTACTAAATAGTGCTTTAATTTAACAATAAACATTTTATCCAGAATAACTAAATTAGAGAGACTCGTGTCTTAGAAAGGGACAGCATGTTTTACATTTACAGGTTAGTTATGTAATATGTAAAGCAACCTTCAGCAATCGTATTGTAAATTTCAACTGTAATGAAACTAAACATCAAAATTTACTTTCAGTCCTGAACTGAATGATTATTTGGTGGATGTCTTCGATATAACTAGACCCATGTCTGCACATACATTTAGTTTTGTAATATCGAAACTTCAGAAGTGGGAGGATAAGGTCAAAAAATCCATCCCACCAAATACTCCAACTATAAATATTTGGAGCAATAAAATGCCATCATTTTTTTTAATGGTAAGTACTATATTTTTATTTTGAACAAAATTGATCGATTTGCAATGATCCAACTGCAAGTTTCGGCTTTCCGAAGTGAGCTTTCTTTCTTGTTTTTATACCCGGTACCCATAGGGTACAAGGGTATTATGAGTTAGTACCAACCGAGAATGTATGTAACAGGCAGAAGGAGGCATCTCCGACCCCATAAAGTATATATATTCTTGATCAGCATCAACAGCCGAGTCGATTTAGCCATGTCCGTTTGTCCGTCTGTCCGTCCATGTGAAACAACAGATCTCAGAGGCTATAAAAGCTAGAGTTACCAAATTTGGTGACAACATTGGAATCTGTTGCACGCAGATCAAGTGTAGCTTAACTGTAACTTAGTTAAAGGAAGCTATTGTCCTGATTTGTATACCCTGTATCCTTAGGCCACAAGGGAAGTATAAGTTAGTGCCAACCGAGAATTTATGTAACAGGCAGAAGGAGAAATCTCCGACCCTATAAAGTATATATATTTTTTATCAGCATCACCAGCCGAGTCGATTTAGCCATGTCCGTCTATCCGCCCGTGTGAAACAACAGATCTCAGAGACTATAAGAGCTGGAGTTACCAAATTTGGTGACAACATTGGAATCTATTGCACGCAGACAAAGTTTGTTCTAAGATTTGGCCACGCCGACTTCCGCCCCCGAAAATCAAAAAAACGGTATATAAGCTATAGTCGTAATTTTCGGATTCAAGTAAATAGATAAAATAAACAAGTAGATATTCGCGGACGTTTTCTGAAAATTAGAGTAAAATCGGATGATAAACATGGAAGTTATTAAACAATAAAGTTTCTGTGTGTGCTTCTTCTTCTTCTATAATGAATTTTGGCGCATGTGAGTACGTAGCTTTACAATGGAGAGAAATTAGGGAGTAATAAGACAATGTAACATTAAAAAAAAAATTGTTGGTTTGTTTTGCTTTTTCGATATCCTTTCAACAATATCTTGTGAAATTTGCAATTTCATATTTTGAATAGTTTTTGAATGACAGCGTTCTAAAGAGCGAACGCTCGCAGGGGGATGCTGCGTAAGGAAACTTTAAACGTGTTTTTCTCGAAACGACATTTATCACAGTTTTTGTTAAAATATCGCAGGTCATTTCAAATATCTTAGGTCATTGTATAGTACAAATTATATACTTTAATACCCTTTTTGAATTTCTTTGTTTTAGCTACTAATAGCCTAGTTCCACTGCTACATATTTTCGAAAATGGACCGTCGCACAGTAGCGCCTCTCGAACAAAAGCCGTTGCTAAAATCAAAAAAGTCGTAGTCGCAAAAACGATTTAAACCATACTTATTCGACAGGAAATTTCCCATCGATTCAGAATTTCCAATAAAATCAATTTTAAGATTTTTTTTTGTAGAAGATATGAGCCTTCAAAGTCGAACTTTGTTTCCATTTTTGCATCATACAAAAAAAAAGGGGAAATTGGTTGACTTTCAGGTAATATTACACAAAAAATAGATTACCTAACCTCATGATTTTTACTTTAAATAACAGATACATTCATAAACTGTAAGCTGACCCAAAAAAAACAGAATTGGGTTTGGGCTTGTACAGGTAAATCGCTACCTGCCAGGGGTCAATTTTTTTCACTTTTTTCTGGCTAAAGTAGTCTATATCTTTTTTGGCACGGCTCGGCACTCATACACACTACATACAAAACCTTCGTTGATCTTTTCTGGACCAGAATCAACTTACATCTGCTGCAGCACGCTGCAGCTGCGGAAATGCAATGCAATAAACTAAAACAACTCAGGGTAAAATATACCAAAATAGCGATTCAACGATGTACATACCAAAAAATATACTAGAAAATAATATAGAAAAAAAATAAATTTTTTTTTTTAAATGATAAATTTTTTTTTTAAGTTTTCAAATTATTTTTATTTAAGCAAATAAATAAAAATAAAGATAAAATATTAAATAAAAAGTGTTTTTAAAAAATTGTTTTCATTGAATAAAATAGATTTTTTCACTTTGATACTCTATAAAAAGGCGAATGGGTGGGCGTGGCATATTGTCCAATACATATACAAATTTTACAACATTTACCTGTAAAATGCCGTTTAAATTATTTGATTATCTTATTTGGTTCAAAAGTTACGATTTTAGCAACGCAAAATGAGAAAAGGCGCTACTGTGCGTCGGTGGTTCCACTGCTCCATCTACATTCTTAGACAGCTGATTAAGGTTTGATTACATTTGAATTGGGACGGCGTCCATGATAGCGCGACCGAAAGCGACAAATTCAGGTTTTCTTTCGCGACTATTGGACGACGAGGCCACCGGGTCCTTTTCAAATTTAACCGACCTATTCAAGGACTTATTAATATCCGTGCTTCAAGCTTTGAAATCTTATATACCAAAGAAAAATCGGGTGTTTTCTGCCGTGACAGCAAAGCAGAAAAATTTCCCTGCCACAGCTTAAGGAGTATCTTGTTTTCATTCATATTTTTGTTAAAAATATTCATAATTTAAAGAACAATAAGATACTAGGGAAGAGAAGGAAGTTTTATAGTGTTTTTACACAGAGGCGCGTCTGCTTCAACTCTAAAAAATCGCAGCAACCACTTTTTTTCCGTTAGCAATACATGTGTCAGAAAGGGAAAGAAAAGGACGCATCAACTCCGCATTAACTACTAATAATAAAATTAAACTAACATGTATTCAGTATTTTTACATATTTAGGGGATTTTTGTGCTTTGCGCTTGTATCATCTATTTTTAATAACCGAAAACTGCCATATACAGTGTTCAGTCCAAATCACCAAAATAGTAAACACTGCTGTACAAGCATGCTGTTCACTGTATTATATAAAAGACACAATTTATTTGAGCCATTTCATAAAGATTGATTAAAATACCACTGGCTCTATTTAAATTATACTGCATTTTATATAGTTATATGTTGACTAGTTAGACAGAGCTCTGTGTGAACAGGCGCAGCAGAAGAAAAGTTTATATGATTTTAAGCGGCTGTGTAAAAAGGCTATTATGATCCGGTATAGGTCAAAACTATGGCTTTTGATAGCAACTAATAGCCTTGTTCCACTGCTACATTCTGCTCCATTCTCGAGAATGGTCCATAGACAGACGTCCGTTCCTATACAAACTTTAAAAAGATACCGAAAAATATCGATTAATAAGCGATATTTTGTAATTTCCCGTCCTAAACCTTCTAGCCCTTCCCTTATTTCTTGTTTTTAAAAATTATGAATACTATTGACAAAAAGATGAATGAAAACTAGATCCAGTTATCAAAACTGCATAAAGCGATGCTCCTTAAGCTGTGGCAGGGAAATATTTCTGCTTTGCAGTCGCGGCAGAAGACACCAGATTTTTTTGTTATATACAAGATTTCAAAGCTTCAAGCATGGATTCCACGTGTGCAAGCATCGCAAAAAAGCCTGAAATTACCGCTTTCGGCCGCGCTATGATGGACGCCGCACAGTGGCTCGTTTTTCAAAAACTCGTTGCAAAAGTTGATTTTTGTGTTGTTAAATTTAGCAAATCTTTTGATATCATTCAATTAGATTAACTTTTTTAGTGTTTTTAGCCGCTGCTAAAAATTAAAAAAAATTTTTGTATAAAAGCAAAAAAATGTGATAAATCTGCAGATTTAAATTAAAGAACATAAAACATTTTTCTGTTTTAAACAACAAATTTTTAATCCATATTAAAGGTAAGGTTAACTAGGGGCTAATATGGCCCCTAGGTGTCCGGATGGGTTTGTATGGACCTGGCGAAATTTTACGAGACTTTACCTAAAGGATCAAGGTGTTTTTTGGGAGCTTAAACGACAGCCTTATCTCATGGTCTGTACAGTATATGCCCGTTACTTTTCCTCTTTCCATCTTTGAGCCATCGGTGTAAATGTTGAGGTGTTCGTTATGGTCCTGACGGTTTTTCCAGTCGTTCCCATGAATGTTGTTGTTTTGACATCCGGGTAAGTTCTGTATATCATGTAGTCAGATATACTGATCATGTCTCGCCCAATTGAACTATGCCCAAGTCCCTGTAGCGACATGTTTCCTGCTGCAACTAGACGTTGTGCTGCATTTCCTGCAGTAAGTTGCACGTGGATATCTATGGGGTCGATTAAGAGTATGGTTTCGAGAATTTTTTTTGGGTTAGATCTCAGCGCCCCTGATATGCAGAGCAATTCCTGCCACTGAGTTTTCTCCAAGGCTGTTGTACGTCCTCTTTTCCGTGGCCTGCCACCACACCAAGACTCCATACAGCAAAGTCGGACGCACCACCGATATGGAAATCCAATGCATTAGAGCACGTGATTGGCCCCATGTGCAGCTAAGCATCTTCTTAATGCGTATAGCGTTATGGTGGCCTTTTTCACCCTCTCCATTACATTGGGTTTCCATGCTAGCTTGCTGTCCAATACTATGTCGTGGTATTCGACTTGTGTTTTCGGGGTCAGCCTGGTTGAGTTGACTTTCGGGGGGATCCATAGCGGTGCCTGGTATCTCTTGGTAAAGAGAATGAGTTCCGTCTGGTCCGCGTTGATACTGAGTCCTACCTTCTCGCCCACTCACATAACTCCCTGAGTGCTAATTCCATGGTAGAGCTGAGAGTCGATGGTCAGATTCCAGTAATAATTATGCTTATGTCGTCGGCATAAGCTGTTATTTTTGGGGGTTTCCTTTCGAATCTCTTGATTAGGTCGTCCACCAGACAGAACTCCACCTTGTGGTGTGCCTCTGTCCGCCCCCTTCACAATGGAAGCGGTGCCCCAATCGAGTTGTACCCGCCTACAACTTAGAGGGTTCCTTATCCAGAGGTTGATGGAAGGATGCGCGCTGGTCGCTTCTAGGCGTTCCATTATTGCATCTGTCTTGACGTTGTTAAATGCTCCGGATATGTCCACAAACACTTCGAGAGCATATTTCTTGTTAAGTAGGCTTCTCCCTGTAGTGGCACCTAACGAATGCAGTGCCATTTGTAATGATTTCCCTTTGGTGTAGGCATGCTGGTTGGTTGACAATTGTCTCCATACATCATTTCTGATGCGTAGGTTCAGCAGCTTTTCGAGTGTTTTTAGTAAAAATGAGGTACGGCTTATCGGCCTGTAATCCTTGGAGCTCATGTGGCTGCACTTCCCTGCTTTTGGCAGGAAGACAATCCGAGAGGTGTATAGGGATATAGCCAGTGCTTAGACAAGCTGTGTATATTTCGGAGAGCCATGGGGTGATCTCATCTTTGGTCACCTGTAGCATGGCTGGAAATATTCCGTCTAGACCTGGTGCTTTTATACCCGCAAAGGAGTCTATAGCCCAGTGGATTCTTCTAGAGAATAGTAGATCAGTTGGGGGTTTCCTTCCCCGGTTTCCAGGTCTGGGTGGACATTGGCATCCTATACCTCTGTGCATCCGGGAAAGTAAGATTGCGTTAGTGCTGTTAGGGCCTCTTCGCTTCCCCCAGTCCACTGGCCGTCGTCGAGTTTAAGCTGACTGTATGGTGGGTTGCTTTGCTAACAACTTCCGTAGTCTAGCCGTTTCTAGCACCGTCTCGATATTGGAGCAGAAGTTTCTCCACGAGTTCCTGTGTGCCTTGCGTAATTCCTTCTTGTATTCCCTGAGTAGGGTTTTGTATTTCTTATTGATCATATCGTCTTTCTTCCGTTTTTCGATTCTGAAAAATTCTTTGAGATTGTTCCTTTGGTGCGATAGGTCCATGTTCCACCAGGGTGGCTTGGTGCTCTTTCTAGTTCTTGATTTTGGGCATGATGCGTGATAAGCTTCTAGTAATTCTGTGGACGTGTCTCTAGGGACGTTTCAATGTCTTCCGCAGATTTTACTACGTCCGGAAGAAATGCGAGTCGTGACGTGATTGTCTTCTGAAACTTTTCCCAGTTTGTATTCCGGGGGTTTCTATAGACTGCCAGTTTTGGTGAGTGGTTGAATCAATTGAATTGAATGTACTTATGGTCTGAGAATGATGGTCTCTCAAGGACTCTCCATTCCGAAACCATCGTACTCAGCCCCGTTACGAGTGTTAAATCTAGTACATTTGACGAGGTGGGGCCTACGTATGTATGCTCCTCCCCCACATTTGCTACAGATAATTTTGTTGAAAGTATAAATTCTAATAGTGACTCACCTCTGTCGTTGATGTTGGAGCTCCCTTACACGCCGGATTCCTCCGGTGGAGCTGGCCTGTCGTTTGCCATGTAGCAGGAAGCTACCAGAAGGCACTTCTCCTTACTCTCTACCATCACCACAGTTAGGTCGTCAGAGCTGTGGATGCCCTTCCGCATGAGTACGGCGGTTCTATTCCTGCTTACCGGTAGTGTGTAGAATACGTTGTAGTTTGTGGACTTTAGTACGGCCACAGAATTGCCAGAGGCAATCCATGGCACCTGGACCAAGGCTGTGTCGATGGACCCTTGCTCTATGGCAATCAGGAGATCCGTCGATGCGACTTTGTTCTTATGGAGGTTGATATGCAGTACCCTCAATGACATGAGCACTCTGCTCACCTCTCGACGAGTTGACTATGATTGTCAAGTCACCGTCCTCCTCTTCATCCGAGCCTTCGAGAGATAAGTCCTGGGTGGCGTCTACAATGGTATCCAGACCTAAGTCCTTCTCCACCTCGCCTGCCTGCAGGGTGTGCGTCCTTGTCTGCGGGGTGGCGCTTTTTGAGGCGCAGGTGGTCACTACCCATGCCCCACGCCATCTTCCCGTACCGTGGGTACAGCAAATCCTCGGCCTCCTTACCGATCTGAAGGATCACGCATTGGCCCTCCTCATTGGGTAATGGGCTCCCAGTGTGGAGGATCCTCCAGTCTGCCATCGGGATGTCCAGGTTCTGTCACTGTAGCAGCTTCAGCGCACGGTCCCCCTGGATTGCAATGGGGAAGAGTACTTTCGCCTTTGGAATGGATGGGACTAACTCCCTGTCCACCACCTCCATCTTCGCCCCCTCCTACAAAGCAACAACTGGCCAACCGTTTGCGTCAGCCACTTCCGAGTTGGGTCGTCCATGCACTTCAGGATTTTGACCCCATTCAGCGACCCGGCGCCATCATATGTGGGCATGGGAGCTTTGGGGTCCTCCTCCATCCGTGCAAACAGCGATTCCACCGCGCCTTGGTCATCTTGCCGTTGTCGTCACTCCGGTTAATGAGTGCCACGATGAAACCTCACTGACCTTCGACTTCGTCTTCGTTGGTTTCGTGCTGGGTGGAGGGCCTCCTTGGGCCCGCGTTGCCGCTTGCTCACCGGAGCGTCCTAAGCGGCGCTCTCGGCGGAGCGTTGCCTTTCGTTGGCGAGCATCTCCTTCGCCTTTTTGGCGAATCCACCCATCGAGGCCATTTGAGGTAGCTTGTCGAAGTGCAGCCGGCTTTCCTCAATTCTTTGCTCAGCCCAGGCCAGCTTTTCCTTCTCCTCACTGGAGAGGGTGGGCTTGTCCTGGAGCCGGCTTTGAATCATGAGGGCAGCCTTATACTGCTTCTTCGCCTTCATCCCCTCGCTTGAACGCTTCGGCCTGTTCCTGCTCAGGGAGCTGGTGCCTGGTTTCGGCGAGCGGAGAAGCCTGTCCTCCTATTCCTGTGTCAGCAGCACGCTCTCCAGGTCCGTGTCTGTCTCGTCGACGGCATATGTGCGACTTAGCTGGATCTGCGGTTAAGTTGTTGTTGTTTTGGCAGTAGTGTTGCAACTGCTATGACCTGCTCCAGTCATAACAGAGTTGTGACCGCTGCCGACACGCAGAGAGGATTTCTCCCCCCCGGTGGTAGCAGTCACGCCTTCCACCAACGTTTAGGCTGACATCCCAGCCCCTGTTTTCTCTTTTAGTCTGTCCATACTGGTTAGTTTTCCAGGAAACCACCCACAACGTTCTAAACCTACCGCCAGGCACCTCCAAACGTGGCTACTGCTTCATTTCTTCCGGCTTTGGGGGGCCGCAGGAATTTAACCGTTGCCTTAGCTAGACACTGCATTACCCCGGACAGAGCAAGGGCATTGCATTAGCCGTTACCCGGGATAGTACAGTGCCCATGGCCCAGCCGGCACCCCCGTGGCGGGTTCAGTTGGAGGATTTATGCCAGACAACCTAAATTAGTTTTCACTTTTTTAGATTAAAAAAAAAAAAAAAAATCCCAATTTTAAATTTTTAGTTAAAAATAAAAAAAAAAATCATATTTCGCCAAGCTCTAGATCAGAGGTGCTCAATCCTATGGCACACGAGCACATTTGTTTTTGTTTCGGCACATAGCATACGGAGCGGCACATGCCATACTTCCCTAGGGCACACGCAAGTTCTTCTTTGCGCAGCGAGGCAAGCCAACAACAATTCCATAGAACTTTTTTTTCTCTTCTTTGTGTAGCTGTCCGCAACAAGCCAAGCCAACAACAATTTCATTGAACTTTTTTTTTCTCCTTAACTCACAATGCAAAGTGTTGTTGTCTTGTTCTCGGCCCTGCACTGACACTTTTTTTTTGCGTTTCTGATAGAATTTGATTTAAGTTTGATTTTAGTTTATTGTGGACCACCGACGTGTGCATTTCTTTGAATTTCTTTGGCGTGTCGTTAAAATGAGTGATACCTTTCTAGATCAACTGTAAATTTTTAAATGAAATAACCAAATGAAGCAACCAAAATTATTATTTTTCTGAATTGAACTTTTTTTTTCTCTCAGTGTTAATTTTGTAGCAATAAAACGGCGTCGATACACGTGTGCGTGTGTATTCTTTTGCTTGTGTAGGTAAGGGCACTGCCGTAAGACGATTTTGAGCACCCCTGCTCTAGATAATACTACAAATTAGTGGAGAAATTCAACAAACAAATAAAAAAAAAAAAATCATTGCTACAATTGTGCGCATTTCGAGATATTGATAAGTTTTCATATCAACCCATGCTCCTAAACGGGTACTATGTAGTCAGCCACTAAGGAAACTGCAGGGCAGCAAAAAGTATGTTCAAATACCAGAGTTGCAAAACAAAAATTTGATCTTTTCCTTTTTTTTATACCCTTGCAGAAGGTATTATAAGTTTGCCATGATATTTGCAACGCAATGAAGGAGGGATCTCCGACCCCATAAAGTATATATATTCTTGGTCAGCATCACCAGCCGAGTCGATCTAGCCATGTCCACCTGTCTGTCTGTCTGTCTATCTGTCCGTCTGTCCGTCGGTCTGTCCCTGTGAAACAGCAGATCTCAAAGACTGTAAAAGCTAGAGCTACCAAATTTGGTGACAACATTTTAATCTGTTGCACGCAGATCATGTTTGTTTTCAAATTTGGCCACGCCCACTTCCGTCCCAGAAAATTATGAAAAATGTGTAATTAAACTATTGTCATGATTTACGATATAAAGTAAATAGATATGAAAGAAATACATTTGTACGGACACCCTCTAAAAATTTGAGTAAAATCGGATGATATGCATGGAAGTTATTGAAAAATATTTCTGTGCATGCTTCTTCTTCTGAGTGTTGCCTAACATGTCCCTAGCTAAATTTGTCCTCATTTGTCAACATTTTCTTTTATCCATTTCTATGTGCTATTTAATTTCACCCATAATGCTTTGCGTACTGGGTATCTCACAGTCGGTCATGCTCGACTGTACCTTTTCTTCTTTCGCTTTTTGGGTGTTACTTAACATGTTCCTAACAACATTTGACGATTTTGGGTGTTGCTCAACATGTTCCTAGCTACATATGTCCTTATATGTCAACATTTTCTTTTATCCACGTTTATGTGCTACACAATGCTTTGGGTACTGGATATCTCAAAGTCAGTCACGCTCGATTGTAGATTGCCTACTTATTATTTCTACAATTATCTGTCAGGCTATATAAACTTCGGCTTGCCGATGTTAGCTTCCTTTCATGATATTTTTCTTTTATACCCGGTATCCATAGGGTACAATTATTATAAGTTAGTGCCAACCGAGAATGTATGTAACAGGCAGAAGGAGGCATCTCCGACCCCATAAAGTATATATATTCTTGATCAGCATCACCAGCCGAGTCGATTTAGCCATGTCCGTTTGTCCGTCTGTCTGTCCGTGTGAAACAACAGATCTCAAAGACTATAAGAGCTAAAGCTACCAAATTTGGTGACAACATTGGAATCTGTTGCACGCAGTGATGTCCAAGCGCCCGCCTCATGTGGTTGGTAAAGTCTCCGCCGACATGCTGCCGCGACACCGACAGTATAAACGGTCGTGTGGCTTAGGCAAGCGTCTTCGTGCGCGTTGCTGTTCAGCCGTCAACGGAGCAAGGTCTAGCTGCGCAACTCATTAAGTATACACTGACAATAAATATTAAATTCACTGACAATAAAAATGTTTCTGGAAGAGTGGGAAAATGAATTGTTCTTTATTGAAAATATGGATGGGGATCCGGAATGTTTAATTTGTTCGCATATTATTTCTACTTGTAAATACTTTAATATTAAAATGCATTATATTACTCATTCTAGTTTTATTAATATATTAAATAAGGATAGATTAGAAAAATTATTAGAACATAGGGCAAAATACTTTCTAAATAAATATCACGATCAACTTGCACCTGTCGTTGACCACGTGTCTTTAAAAAAGGCGTCTTACACAAGTCACAACTTTGGCTTTAGCTTAGCAATGTAGGTCCTTTACAGATGGGGTTTTTTTTTTTTAATTTAGAAAAACTTTTGAAATGTGAATAGTTTTTTTTTGTTTTTTTTTATTTAAATTTTTTTATTTTATTACTGTGTTTTTATTTTATTATTTTTGTATTTTATTTTATTTATTTCAGTAACTTAAGTTTAATATTTCCATTTATTTCTGTTATTAAATTATTTGTTTTTTAGTAATTTCTTAAGTTTTATGCTTGAAATTATTTTCTTATATATATACTTAATTAGTTATTTAATAACTAATTATTTCAGCTCTTTATATTTAGCAAAAATTAATTAATTTTATTAAGTCTGAAGTTTCCGTTTCTTTTGCGCAGTGCAAAACATTAAAACGTCTCGCTATAAAGTATATATATTCTTGATCAGCGTCACCAGCCGAGTCGACACACCGTCCTAAGGCACTGCTGTTGCAAGCTGTAGCCGACAGGTGGCGCATTCGAGCCTTGGCCGTGCGATATAATGGCGCCAATGTATGTACAATGTAATGTATGTACAATTTTAAATTGCCTTTTAGTGTGAAGCGGAAACGATTAGGTACCGGGTATCTCACAGTCGAGCACAGTCGACTGTAGCTTTCTTACTTGTTTTTTTCTTATGTGCAAACCGTTGTGCAAAACTATCAACAGTGCAGGGCTGCCATCGATGGCGACTCAATGGCACCAAGCCATCGATAGAGTCGATAGTGCCATTGATAAATCTCCACCTCTACAGACACATATTATATAAAAGAGTAAATGGCAAAAATTTAAAAAAAAATCTAGGAATTAAAAAAAAAGTGTTTTCTATTTTGTTCTTACAAGTACTTACAAGAACTTATTCTCAAATGACGATTATTGTAAAGGCACTTCCAAGTACAGTTATTGCACAGCTCTGCCTTCTCTTTAATGCTTCCCTTAACCTTGGCCATTTTGCATCCCCCTGGAAACGTGCACAATGGTCCATAAGAAAGGGAAAGACCCGTGCTCACCAGATTCTTACAGGCTGATAAGTCTCCTATCCACTTTCTCCAAAATTTTCGAGCGGATCGTGCTTGCACGGTCGCAAATACTGTTCAGCTGTATTTCTGGACGTTTGGCAGGCTTTTGACAGGGTTCGGCATGAAGGTCTCTTCTACAAATTAATGCCGCTTTTACCTGAGGGACTTTGGAGGCTTATTGTGTCATTTCTGGATAACAGGAAGTTTGCTGTTGATATCCGTAGATATCGTTCTGAACTACGCCCAATTCACGCTGGTGTACCTCAGGGCTGTGTCCTTGGCCCGGTACTGTACACACTTTACACATCGGATCTTCCAAACCCCATTGCTCATGGTACTCTTCTAGCCACCTACGCAGATGACACTGCCTTTCTTGCTGCTGGCAACACACCCATATCGGCTTCCAGTCGTGTCCAGACATTCTTGGGAGAATAATAACACGCTATTTCAAGACACAGGAATACCAACTGTAACAGAAACAATTTCATCATTTGCAAACCGATACAGACACCGCCTACTAGCGCATACCAACCGTTTGGCTAGACATCTTGCCACACCGTTAGGCCGACGGCGTTTGCGCAGACGACACCCTGCGGATCTCTGGATACTCGACCGAAACAGACATGGACGACTCCGTTAACACCATATAATCGACCACACATAAAATGCCCAAAAGTGGCCCTCTGTTGCATTCGAAGGAGATCGATAGGTGTTGGCAGAGGAAATATCGCCTGGAATGTGCACCGAAAGCGAGTTGGCAAGGGCGGAGGGGAAAGAAGACCCTATGCGCTAGGTTGGCAGGTCCACGGAGGGGAAGTGTGAAAGGTATGTGCGGCGCCACCTGCCGTCCGAATCCTCGGAGGGGAAATGTGGAAGGTATGTGCCGATCGCCGGAGAGCGAGAGCTCACGGATGGAGTGCATCCACACACAACAAAGCAGGAATAGAGCGGTAGCCATGGCCTTGAATGCGGTTCTCGACCTCGAGCGAGAGAAGCATAAAGGTGGGAAGGAGGAATCGTAGGAAACCAAACCCATATATACACCCAAAAAAAAAACCAAGAGTTTAAACTTAATACGCGTTGTCTCAAAATTATACTCCAAGCAGTATAACGAGCTTAGTATTGATTTCATACTTAATAATATAACTTTTATACTGAAAAGTTTATCTTTTATACTCTATAGTTTAAATTGTATATTTTCGAGTATAGTTTGTATACGAACCTACATCGAAAATTCGAAGTCTTGGTAAATCTAAAAATAGATTTTTGTATGGGTTATTTTATTCGCCCCGCATATGGCATCCTCGTATAGCTATTTATGACGTGCTCTCGTGTGATGCCGAATGGCGGGAGTGGTAAGACGCTCGCCTGCCAAACATAAGGTTGGAAGTTCGAGCCCTGGGTGAGGCGAATGTTTTCAGGTTGTGTTTTCTTGTGTTTATTTGTCATTCAGATCGCTAATGTATATTATTATGTAATATAAATATAAAATTCTCTTAAAATCAACCATAGATAAAAAAAAAGCAATTATCGCAACGAGCATAGCATAGTAGGGAAATAAATAAACTTTTTACGATTTGTTAGATATACGGCCGAAAAGCTGATTTTTATACAAAATAATATGGAATCGATACTTTTTGCTTACAAACAGTTTATAGAGTTAATACGAAATAGTTTAGAACTTATACGCAAGAGGATAGAATTTATACGATTTGTTATACTGCGTAGTATAAAACTTATACTGCGTAGTATAAAATTGATAAGGTCGAAAGTATACATTTTATACTTTCGAAAGTATAAAATCAATAAGCATCTTATTAAGAAATTTTTGATACTCGAAAGTATACAATTCATGTAACAATCGTATCGATTCTATGACGATTTTTTTTTGGGTGTAGGGCAATTTTGGAGCAAATTGGGTTAGATTAAAAATTAGGCGGAAACGGAGTGAACGTAGTAAAAAACCCAGTGTCCCTTTAAATTTTTTTCTGAAAAAAAGTGAGTTAGAAAAAGTGAGTGGGTACTGAATAAAAAAAATGTAATGTTTCCAGGAACGCCAGATTCACGGGCGACCTGAAGCAACAGGCAGGAGGAAGAATCCGAGACACCAATCCAGGAGGCAGGCAGGAGGGAGAAAATTGTAATGTGAGTCCGTTCCAAATGGAACTCTAGTTTTTAATAAAAAAGGGGTGTGTCCAGCGTACGCACGACAGAAGTGAAACTTCTAGTATTCCTCTCTCTCTTATCATTTCATTATCTCTTATTTCAAATCCTTTTCGAACCAAAGCCGATCGCAAACGCTACAAGCATAGCCAAAAGGATTTTCCACAAACATTTTTTGAAATTGTTTATGTGCAAATTTGTGATTTACATAGGCACTATAAGGAGGCACAAAGCCATCATCAAATTCTATCGGTGCCCCATCGACATATTCTTCGATATCCATATCGAAATCAAGATCACCCAGTGATTCTCTATTCGGGAGTTCATGGTCATCGTGTACATCCTGCTAACATAAAGTATAATTTACTGGAAAACTCATTTGAAATCACTTTTTTCATCTATAGTGAAATTGTTTTTAGAAATTGATACGCACAATATTGACATTATTCGCCTCATTATAATTCGGTTGTGTAGTTATGGCTTCTTGGACAGGAGCCTCTAGTATCTCATAAAAATCCTAGAGAAATGAATATGTATTCCCATGTTAATTTCCAAATTTAATTCGATGTTAATTAATAAATTAATTAATTCGAACAATGCAATAATGCAATATCAACTTACAATTTCGTGGGCATTATTTATATTTCGCTGCTGTCTTATTGAATTGTGGTGAATATTGTTGGGTTTTGGCATGGAATGTTGGTTATGAACTTGTGCTGCATGTACGACGTATTCTGGACCATTATTGGGACTCAATAAATGAACAGAACTCGTAGAATTCGAAACGATTTTTCCCTTTTTTGATGGAATTGGAGCAGGTGTTATAGCGTTAGCTGCAGCAGATCGCAAACGCTCTCTGTATGCTTTACAACGTTCTGCAGCCGTTTTAGCTTGAGATTTGGGGGGCTTTAATTCTTTTTTCCGCTCTCTGTACCTCCTGTCGTCCTTTGCTCTTTGGGTTGTAGCGACGACATTCCTACATCATATTTCACTGTTAGTATA
>VNJO01007942.1:0-28970 GCA_008042535.1 Drosophila tani
GTAAGCACACACGCTGGCACACATAGATACGCACGCATACTGAGACAAGCCATAAGCCACATGATGAAAAGTCGACCAACAAAACCAATTTAACCTTATTGAAAAAAGGTGAAGAATGGAACGAATAGGGGCAACGTCCTGTTATTCAAAATTCTTCTCTAAATTTCTAAAATTTTAATATCATTAAAGGTAAATTTAAGGCAAATACCATTATAATTTAATAATTATTATTAAAATATTATATTGAATATTTGTTAAAATCAAAAAGAATTCTTTAAGCTAGCGAATAAACTTAAGAATGTAAATCTGTTGATATAATTTTATTGCCTAAGTTCTAAGTTCTACAATTTTTTTTCTTAGAAATATCAAATTATAATACATTTAAAAATGTAATTCAATTGCAAAGCTTCACATCAAATATATAGATTTTAAATCCTTATCCCAAGCCCCATTACTTTCACTTTTTCAGTCTCATAAACGTTGCAAGTTATATCACTTTTTCACCTGCCTAATGAAATTTTCTTTCCGCCAAGCGCCAGCGCCAGACCCCATTCAGCCCAGACTTGAATGCATTATTAAATTTAATTTCGAGCAGCCAGAAGAGAGCTGCCGACAAAATTATGGCAAATACTTTGGCGCTTGTATAAAATTTAAATTTTAATCGCCAGCAGTCGGCAGTTAAGCGAAGGGCAAGTGAGCTCCCCAAAATGTTCGTATTTCAATTGCAGGATTTGCAGTTTCCTTGGCTCGTTATATTCTTCTGGCATTTAATGTACATTTTTATACTCTTTTGTAAGGAGGGTTAATGCCGACTAGCTAAGCGATAAACATAATACCTTACACATTATTTAAGATATTTTGGCACCCCTATAAATCATCCTTCTAAGCATTTCCTTTGTGTCTTTACTTTTGACGAATCCTTTGCCATTCCTTTCCCCTCCCTTTGGAATACATTTTTTATTTTCAGTATATTTTTTGTAGGGATTGCATAAACGAAATTTACATTTTAATTGCATTGAAATTGTGTTGCTTTGCTGCGTTTAATCTATTTTCCTTTCTTTTCCTTTGCCGCACACACAAAAAAATATTGAATATCAAATGGAGTTGCGAGGAGGAGAAAGTTGAAGTGGCAACAGCAGGAGCAGCAGCAGCAGAAGCAGCAGGAGCTAGCAAAGGACTAACAAGGATTATGCATATATATCACAAATAATTGCAGTAACAAGGGGAACTTTGGCGTATAAATTTCCATTAAGAGGCGGCGCCCGAAAGAAATAAATTCAAACACCCCTCGATAATAAAAAGGAGGCGAGAACCGAGGGACGACGAGAAACCAATTTCAACAAACTTGCCTCATTTATCAATTCGGTCCAAACGATGGACAATAGTTCGTACAGGTTAATAAATCGATATGACATGAAAGCCACAGAAATGTCCTTGCAGCAACAACAACAACAAGCCAATAAAATGAGCCACAAAAAAAAACAGGAAAAGAGAACAGAACACCGAAGAAACTACAAGGGAAACATAAATTTTCATGTCGAGGCAATAAAAAGGACATGTTTTTGCTGCATACACGAACAGCAGATATCCTTACACACACATATCCCCTCGTCTCTCCCAGGAACAACAACATAATCAAGAGCATAACAATCAGGCAAGAAAGTGAGAGGAAAAGAGATGGCGGCTATTGCTTTGGAAATTATTTGCATTTTTACACATTTTGAGGGTCAAGCAAAGGACACGAAGGACACACGTATACAATAGGAGTGTTATATATAGAATGAGAGAAAACGAGAGAGGGCAAATATGAATGGATGTCCATTATAGTCCTGTATGTGGGGTTAAAACTTTTGATTTGAACAATGCGTACATGTGTGTGCGTTACTGTGATAATGGGTTTCTGTGTCGAAGAACTTTCAACTTCCTTTATTGTATTTTATGGTTCTCCCCTTTTTTTTTTGGGTTACACTTCCCTTTTATTATGCCCTTTCAGGCGGTGTGTGTGTGTGGAAGTGAAAGTAAGTAGTTCCAGTTTGATTATGATAATAACATATATCTGCATAAAAAACGAAAGAAGGGTTCGCCTTTATGGTCCCCATTTTTATCAATATTATATGGAAAATATGCAAATCCTTGATAGGCCTTAAAAATAAATAAGGACATTACATTGGCGAGGCTAAGGCTAACGCAGGGAAAGATAATCGCAAAACAATCGAATTGTCAGGAATATATTTTAATATTCTTGGGATATAACATATATTTTTTATTCCCTGGTAAATTAAATTCAGTTTTCTTTTAAAAATCTCTCTAGCATTAAATCAATCTCTCCAGTTGGTTTAAGCATTTCTAGACCAACTTGTAGTACATTACGCATTACCCCCATGTGAAGCTGAGCAAGCAGAGTGTCACTCAGTTGGACAGTCAGTCAGTCAGTCAGATAGGTCGGTCAGTCAGTCAGTCCCTCAGTTGGTGCCGCAATCATTCAGTCAGTCCGTCAGTCTGCCACTCAAAGCAACAGCTGCCAGAAAGGCAGTAAGCAAGCTCTGGGAATGCATTTGCATCTTGTTGCGGGAATATATTCAGCCCCTGAGATACACCCCAGAGAGAGAGAGTGGCATCATCTTCTTCTGCAGCATTTCTAGGACTTTTTTTGCCTTCGTATTTGGCCCAAACAAAGTGTAAAGTATTTCACTAAAAACCAATTCATTTGCATAAAACGGCAACTAGTCTGGGCCGCAAAAGTAAAAATGGAGCAGAGCAGAGCCGACTATATGTGCTATGGAAACTATGGAATGGAAGCTGAACTGAAAACTCGGCTGGGTCTCAGATTAGAGAATGCCATGGTTATGCCATCGGACTCTAAATGGGTGCCAGCCAGGCCAAATCATCCCAGTTACTGTACGCTGTAAGAAATTATGTTCCCATAAATTGTTAAATTACAAAATAGTTTAATTTCCCACAAATAAGGTTCTGTAAATATTTTTCTGAAGTATCAAAGAATTGTCGAAGTCTTGGAAATTTTTAGAAATAAATCACCAGCTCATTATCTTGCAAAAGTAAGCACTTTTTTGGTAGTGCAACATCCTACTGAGGGTCGAGAGCTGCATCTATGTGGGTAAATGGCACACGCTGCTTTTTCCCCAGAATGTGAAAATGCATTAGGCTGCAACAACAACAACAACACCGACCAGAGGCAGTAAATGAACGGTGGAGGAGTTGGAGGAAAAGTGAGAGGGGTTCCGCACACAAAAAAAAATAATTTTATGCGGGCCCAGTCTAGGCCAGAGAGAGGTGGCCCATAGGCAATGTGGCTTCTGTGGCCGGGATCAGAGAGGACCACCAGCCCAGCCGCCGCCGCCGCCGAACCAAAACTGCAGCTGCACATTTTTTGGGTCAAAGCAATTAAAGGTTATAAATTTCTACCGTGCTCCCGCCCGCTCTTCCATTTTCCTCTCACGCCCAGTGTGCGAAAAATTACGTTTTTTGTGTAGCTTCTTTTGTTAAATTTTCTATATATGCGCCCGCCGCTCCTTTCTGTTCGGTGGCCCAGTCACGTTTACGTGGCGGCGACGGGGACGGCCCTGGCCTCTCGCCTGGCCACGTGGCCGGGCAGTTCATTTAACGTTTAATTTAGCAGAAAATTAAAGTCCAGTTAAAATTTGCATGGCAATTTGGCCAGCAGAGATTTATGGAGTAACAAGTGAGGGCGATACGGCAGGCGGTCAAGGGTTAAGAGTCCTTAGATAGGATAGGTCAGCAGACAACCACATTGATGGATAGTTGAAACGTGATTTAAGGGGACAGGTATTTTAGAAATAAATTCAGAGGTTCAGAAACTTTAAAACCGATCTTTTTAGTTTGGAAAAGTTAAGGAAAAATATATAGTATATAAAAACTATTTAATAAAATAGAGAAGTATATTAAATTATTTATATTTACATTCTCCATATACTTCCCTTCCTTCACACATCTGTGTAATTTCATTCCCAACCCAAACCCCATAAAAATTAAGTGGAAAATGTAAATTTTCACTTTTCTTGTAAAGAAAACGAGTGAGAGAGGTAAACAGCAACGCCAGGACAATGTCCTTTTTTGTGTGGATCGTCCTGACATCAACTGCTTGGTGGAGTGTATTAAACAGGAAAAGTGTCAGGCCAGCAACACGTGTATGTCAATGATTTAACCCACACAAGCGCGCATATAGGCTGGCAGAAATTATTGTTAAATATATACACGAGAAATTTTCAGGCTGGGCGTTAATAATGTCCAAGTCAAGTGTAAACTTGTGGCCGGCTGATGAGTGCATGAAGGCCAGGGAAGTGGGACGTCTGCGTTGGACATATCCAGGTGATAAAGACCCAGAAAAAAGGTTTTAAATATGTTTACCAGATGTTGTTCTTTTTTTTTTTTTGTCTCGCTTGTGGTTTGGCATCAACAGATAATGTAATGAAGAGCGGAAATTGTGTGCGGAAAGGTCGGAAAATCAGCATCGGTCGGCGGAGCTGCTGCTGATGGAAAAAGATTCCAGGCAATTGACGTTAAAGTTTCAAGAAGGAAAATATGGTGGAATACTGTCAAGTACATTATGAAGCCAAGTTGAAAGAAAATCTTAATTAAAAGAATGTTGCAGAACGTGTAATCAAGCCGAAGTCAATATACCCTTTTCTCTTAGACAGTCTCTGAGCTTTCTTTTAGAATGAAACTTTTCCCAAGTTTCTACAAAACATTCACTCTTAAATTCTTGTCTCGTATTTATTTTGGCAACAATTAAGAGACGACCTTTCGGGCCATGGGCAATTTGCTTAATGACAACTTCTTGCCAAATTTTATGCTGTTTCCTCCTCGATCTCAATCCACCGGCGAATGACAATAAATTGCCTTAATTACCCAATTTTAAAAGGCAGCCGGCAGAGAGCGAAACGAGGAAGCCAGGACTGGGATATACATCGTAATGTGGATGTAAGGCAATTTGGTCAGCTGACGACTCCTGGCAACTCCTGCGACAAGGTAGATAACACTCAACATCAACAGACCATCAATAAGAGAGTGGTCCGTCCACGATGCGGAGGCGGAGGAGAAGCCGGTAACGAGGTCGAAGGGCAGAGGAGCATTGCTGAATGAGCAACAACTGACCCTGACAATCAGAGATGGCAATGGGATAAGATAAGTCACTGTTTCTCGTGTGTTTTTAGTATAACTCAAGGGCTAGAAACTAGATAATATGGGAAATAAACAATAAAAAATCATATAATTGTATTCTATGCTCTTAAATCCAACAACATTTTGCTTAATATAGTACTAAACATTGATATTAAAAAGTATTTATTTTTGGAAAAAAAAAGTAATTATTTAAAAGGTTTCAAAGGAAAACATCACAGAAAATCAGTCTCCCCACACGATATATGAAAATAAATAACCCATTTGTTCCCTCCCGAATCACGATATCATCTCTAGATAAAGTTCGAATTACCGCGGACCAAGAAAAACTCGTGGGTTGGGGAATCAGAGGAAACTGAGATGTGAATCGACGACTCCTACCTGGCACCGCGTACGGTGATGGATGCGACGATGGCAGCCAATATGCTGAATTTATTGGCGGATAGGATTTATGCGTGGCGCGGTTCGTTGGGGAAGTGGATGCTCCGGCTCCTGTTAAAGTTCCTGCACCGGCTGCTGCTGCTGCTGGTGATAATGATGATGCTGGGAATGATGCCGGTGCAAAGGACAATGCGGCTGCAATGTCGCTGTTATTGGATAAATTCTCAATTACCGAAGATAATTGACTGTTGCTGCAACTGCTGCTGGTGCTGGTGCTGGCGCCGACGATGATGGCAACATTCTCGGCTGGCTCAGATGCCTCAGATATTCTTTTCGAAGCTCCCGCAGCTCTTGTTCCCTCACAGCATCCGCATCCTCCGGCTCCGCATCCGCATTCGCATCCGTTGGCTTCTTTTTGGCTATTTACGAAACCGATTGCAGCTGAATTATTTATCATGTCAGTTGATGATGATGAAGGCAACGGGGCAACGTCGAGCGGAGAAGAGAGAATTCTTGAAAATATTTCACACTTACTCTTACACAATTACACACACTCACACAGATACTCACACAACACACACACAAAACACACACACACAGAGAGAGTAAGAGCAGAGAGCGTTAAAAACAGAACAAGTATCCAGAGTGTTGTCTCGAACGTGTCAGTCAAGTGGAAAATTCAATAAGCATATATAATAAATATTAAACACGAATATTCAACTCAATTATCAGCCAGTTAACACTTCTCATCCCATACGCCGTTTTATTTATTTCTGATATTTTGTGGAACACGCAACGATTTTTGATGATTTTTGCTGCTGCTCCTTCTTTTGCAGGTTTTAGCCACGCACAATTAGAGTATTATTTAATTTTTACTTTGATATTTTTGCCTCTTTTTATCGCAGAGTGAGAGGTTCTCCTTCAAACGTTTAACGTACAACAATCAGATATATATATATATAGATGTGAACACACAAAATGGTTTTAGTTTTTAATCTCTTCCGATTCGATATTTGCCATAAAACAATGAACAAAAATTAATTTGAGAGTTTCTCTTCGAGTTTTCGCACTTTTAGCGTGTGATTTTCAGTCTTTTCTTTCAGACACAATTGCTGGCATCGAGAGTTCTTCCCTGTGATTGCAATTAATGCGTTTTCCTCACTCGGCATCGGCTTTTATATAGATCCGTCCTTTAATTGCTACTAAATATAGTTCCTTCTGCCGAATAGTACGAGGAGATTGGCGAACGGCAAAGAATTCGATGGCTGCTGGCGCTTGACCGATCTTAATTCGTTTTATTTCGGTTCGAAGCTATTCAATGCGATCGGATTTATCTCAGGCATGCGGCATTTAGTTGAGTGGAATTGGAAGAGGAGGTGATACATTTTTTTTCATATAGGGTGTCTCAAAACGTAGGGGATTAACCGATATTAAAAGAAATAAATTACAGAATATTAAGATTTTAATTAAGCGTTTACCACACAAAACATTGGTCACTTTTAACAGCTTAAACAATTTTTTACGTTATGATTCGGCGAAGGTTAACGCTTTTTGTAGCTATAATAAATATTTAGGCGGAAGTAGTCTTAAAATTTGAGCATAATCGCATGATGAACATGGAAGTAATGAAACAATAAAAATTAAACCTTTTATCATTATCTCACTCGCACTCATTTTAGATGGTTAGGTTAGTCGAGTCTCGAACCATGCTATCGAACAGTGGCGAGCTTTCTTACTTATTTTATATTATATTTTAATTTTTAAACATTAACTTAATACTATTTTCTTTTAAAGAGGAATTTACAAAAACTCACTTCCATAAAATTTGTTTTTGTTGAATATCCAAATTATATGTAAACTCCTGGCTAGACTCCCTTTGTGCAGAATTCTTTTGTTTGTATATATATTTTTTTCTAGCTATTCTTTGTCACTTCACTTTCACAGCCTGCCCATCACCGATAAGTTTTTCGTAGTGATTTAAATAAATTCTTTTATGCAAAGGCTCGCTTTTTTATTTACTTTTTTTTTATCGCTTTGTCAACAACGACGAGGACGGGGACGACGACAACGACAACAAATGCGTATTGGCGAAACTCAATTCACTAAAAATAAATTGACATCAATCAGGGGGCAAAGGAAAAAGGAAAAGTCATCAGAACCAGACGACGATGGCGATGGCAACTAATTAAGCAACGTCACACATGCAACGTCCATTAATGAAAGCGAATGAAAGAGGGACACGAGACGGAAGGGCTACGCTTCGGATTTAAATACCAAACAATAGGCTCGATTACAGCAAAAAAACGAAAAACAAACAACATGGAATTTTTAGCACGTACGCGAAATCGGGGAAAAATAAATCAAGTTGATTGTTTGCCGAGCGGAAGTCTGGTCCTCTCGATTCGAACTGATTGACGTTGGAAATGCAACTAACACCAGTTCCAAGATCTAGACCCTAGGCCCCAAACTCATCGCGCATCATATTAGATCTCATTTCATATCTCGGGCGGAGATGATTCTCAGCTGGAAAAACTTGATTAGCAACTTGGGCTTCGTTGTGAAATGGCTGGCGTTGAGTTGAGCTCTTCTAAATGACTTTTAATGTTGGTTTAGCTTAGTTTACTTTTTATTCTCATCCACATTTTGAGGAATGTGTGTTTATTCTTTGCTCGTTCGCATCTACCTTGCGCCCACTGTACCCCGTGTCGACGTCGATGTTGTTGTTGTTTTCCACCTGATGCTAATGAGTTAATTAACACGTTTCGTGCTGGCATTTTGTTGCTCACAAAAAAAAAAGTTGGCTTAGAGAACCTTAGAGAAGCACACACGCACCTCTAGTGCGAAGTAATGGTAGAGGCTAGAGGGTTTGTTCAGGGAGAAAAATGTTCAGAAAAACTAAGAGAAAAAAAGTTGTTGCTTAAAGAGAGAGATATATATACCTTTTGATAAATGATAATAAACTTTGCATTTTATATTTATTTTATAATTTATCTATCATATAGAAAAAAATATATTCTACTCTTTTCAAATAAAATTACACCTAAAAATAATTATTCACATGTTATCTCAACTTATAAAACCATTTTCAACAAGTGCTACAAGCCCTTCTTTTCCTATAGATATCATCTATATACTTCGCTTCACATTCAACTTTCACCTTCATGTTGACTCATTGATTTCAACACCAACCCAGCAAGAAATGCAAATACAATATGTAATTTGTTCAAGGTTCCCTTACTTGTTACCCCTAGCTGAAGTTTTTGCCGTAATTTCTTGACACATTTTGCATTTCAGCGCCACAAAATGAAGACTCATATATGGGAGGGTTGTGCCTTGTCCCCTGTGCCTTTACTTGACTTGCCATATATAATGGCTAATTTGAATTTTTATCATGTTTACAAGCAAACAATACGTGCATCATCATCATCATCATCATTGCGGCAGAAGGAAGGAGTCGTCGCCATCGTTGTTTTTTTTACATTTTTCTGTGTGTAGCTGCTGCTGCTGTTGTTGACGCCGGGAAAACCTCGCACAACATTTGCATATCGATTTCATATGCAGTGAGGAAAAATTCATATGTTTCCGCGACTTTTCCACAACCTCTACGGCCACCCACAACCACCTTCAGTCGGCGCCCCCTTCATTTCCACCAGCTCTAGAGCAAATGCAATCGTGCCTTTTTCTGCTTCTCCGAAATTGTATGGAATAAACATGAAGATGTTTACTCCTCCGTTGCTCTGTCACTTTTTCTTACTTCTGGGGTTGTATGAATTTAAAAGAAGTAAGGTGAAGGTTTTTATATAAATCTTGAGATTAAAGTAGAAGGTTCAAGGATTTACCTATCTGTTTATCTTAGTAGATTTACAAGATTAGTCAAATTAAAAACTTGACAAATATTATCCCAACAAATGCTGTTCGCTATATAAGAATTTAATCTTCTTAGATCAAATTTTCCAAGACCAAATACCACTAATAAATTCCCCAAGAGAAATATCAACTTCGTTGCTCTGAAAAATGAACTTTCCAAATTTTCATCAACATTCATTTTGCTGCAACCCTCACAAAAGAAAAAAAAGAAGGTGGGAAAATTGCGGAGTATTTGCAAATTTAATAACACCCCAGGAACCCTCGCCTTGGCTTTCTTCATATTCCCATCCCTCATCCTATTTTCGTCGTTGTCTGTTTGAAGTTCGCTTGCATGTAAATTGCTCTGATTACCACGTTGCAGTTTTTCTCACCTTGCTCTGTATTTTCCAGCTTTTCCTCACTTTTGCTTACTCATTTGATTTGCTTGCACTTTTTGCGTTTGTTGTTGCCGTCTCGTTTGCCTGCGTTCTTTTTACTTAACCTAATGCAAATCGCTGTTATTATGCACTTCTCCTCCGCCCTTAGACAATAAATTCCCTTTGTTTCCCCTTCTATATTATTCCTGCTCCTTGAGGTATTTATGTCCTTCTGGGTTTCTTGATTTTTCGTTGTGGGTTTTCCTTCCTTTTCCAGGGTCAGAGGAAAGGAAAAGCTAGGGAGTTGCAAAGTGTCATAAAATTTAAATGCAATTCTTCTTTTTCCCTTTTGCTGCCATTTGGTTGGAAATGAGAAGTCATTTGTTCTGTATTTATGGTAGCGAGGGTTTTTTAACAAAAAACTTTCTGTGGCTTGAGGTTTTATGTTTGGGTGAGTGAAGTGCAACCGTTGATTGAATTTGTGATAAAAGATCAAAGGTAAATAAACAAATCATTGGGGATAATTTTATTTGATTGTTTGAGTAAGCATATCGGGAATATTTTGGGTTGAGCAGGGAGCTTTGAGTGTTTCTTGAGTAATTGTATGCAAATTTTTCATTGCATTTAGGGATATTTTATGACAAGTGGGGATTTACACGGAAAAGAAATTTATTATTATTTAGATTACAATCCAAGGCAATCTTTTACTTAAAATAACACTTAAATATTTAATTGCAAGTGCAATTTTAAACTTTCAAATTGTCCCTTTATAGCTTATAGTTATTTTTAGGACCCATTAAGTCCAAGGGGAGTATTTACGCAATCAATACAAACTTGGCGTTATTTCTCCGAAATCTGCTACGATTCCCACGCTAGCTCAAGCCTTTGACTAGACAAGCACTCTACAAGAGCTATTTTAAAATGTCTATGTACATATACACCCCAGTGGAAGGAATCAGGAATAACAATGACTGCCATGTCGAAGGAGGCCAAAGAAAACCAATCAGAGGTTTGTCCTTCTTAGCCAAAAAGTATGCAACACTTTGGTGGCGGGACGAAAACGGGTGGAAAAGCTGAGAAAAATGGGGAGTTAGTTGGGAGACAGAGAGAAAGAGAAAAGCAGAAGGGCCAGAGCCAAGCAGGAAACAAAACTCGGCGACTCACTCAAGCATTTTATTAAATTGCCACCTTCCGTTTGTTGTTACGTTGAAGCGACGCCATACGACGACTGTGTCTTCTTTCTATATATATATTTTTCGATTTCTAGGCTGCGACTAACCCCCCGATTTTCCTCTCTTCCCCCCTTAGCCCTGGCGGTAAACCAGAAAAAAGTAGAAAAAACTTTTGAAAAAATATTCCTGCCATCTTTTTCTATTATATCGTTTCCGCTGTTGGGGCTCCAAGCTAAACTTTTTTGTCAGTTGTTTTTGTTTCGGTTTTTTATTTAGCATTTTTCCTTGCTTTTTTATTTTTTGTTTGTTGCTTCGGCGAGGTTAAAGTGCCAAATCACGAAACAAACAGCATTTCTCTCTGTCTAGTTTGGAATATTGAATTGAATTGCAATTTCGCTGGGTGTGTGCCGGGGAGTAGTCGTCGCCGTCGTCGTCTGTCTATAATGCGCCAAATGTTGGATCGCGTCCAACTTAAATTTGCATTGAATTTGTTTTAGGCGCAATGCGGGCGGTCTCTGGCAAAAGGCTTATCTAGGAATTGAATACTATTTCGATAGAAAAATTGCAAAGCCTACAAAAGCATTAAATATAAATTAAGGATCGTTTTAAGAGTGCTAGCAGAGTTTCCACAGAATTTAAGGAATTAATTAGAAAAGGGTAATCGCTTTTTAAAACAGCTTTTCATCTCCAATATTAATTTAGATTTATTTATTATTCTTTGCCTCTCCATCTACTAGAAAAATCTAAATCATATTTATTCACATAAATATTTTCTAAGTTTCACACCCTAATTAACAAAATTCCTCCTCTATTCTCCATTTTCGTTCTATGGAGCACCATCATATTCCTCATTACCGCCATGATAGTGCTTATCCATCAACGAGTAAAAAATACAAGAAAAAAATTAGTTAAGCACACACACAGACAGAGAGAGAGGAAAAAGTGCCGAAAATTATTAAGCATACGACATGTTGTACAAGCGTAATTACATGCAGCTGAGAGGGAGAAGCTGGAAAAGTGGCGAATGAAATGAGATTGGCTGCCAGGAAGCCTCGTAATGCCGGGGAAACTTTTTCTCACCCGCTTGCACTTTTTTTTTATATTTTGTTACAACTTGTTAACAATAAACGCCGCTGCCAGAGGTCGCCCAATTAAAAAGTGGCATTCGCCGCAGTCTTCTCTCCTCTGCTCCCCTTCTCTCATTTCCCCCTTTAAAAGTCAACATTTTTGTGGTCACTTAAGCAGATTAATATCATGGGTGTAATTAAAAGAAGAGCAGCGGCAGCAGCCCCTAAAGTGAGGGCGGCGGGTTGAAGCTTCCTGTCTGAAAATTAACATAAATTAAAAATATGTTCACCAACTTTTTCGGAATTATTTTTTGTCGTCAGCCTTTTAAACACGTTTTTTTTCCTTTTCGGTGAAACACTCTTTTTGCTGGCTCACATAATTGATGGTTTTTAATTAACTGCCAAGTGACCGACAGCTGACAACCAAGTTTAAAACAAAAGGCGCACGCGAATGAAAGTTCGATGAAAAATCCGTGAAATGTTGGAAGCAATTTCGCCTGCCGCTGTTTCCCTTTTTTCAGGCATTTTCCCTTCCACCTTCCTTGTTCCCCCCTTTACGTTCATCCTTCACTTTCAACCGTTGACCATTGCCAATAAAAACTGTCAAATACTATTGCCCGCTTCTAGGCTGGCCGCGTTTTTCGCACGCAATTTCCACGGCCACGGAATTGTGATCGCTTTCAGTTTGTCTCTCGCTCAGTCACTCTGGCTGCAGTCGAACCGTCTGTCTCTTTCGCTTCATTTGTCCTTGTTTCTGCCTTTGTGCATTTTTGAAAACTAGACTACATTTGATACAGTGGGATTGTCGTTGAGAAGTTACTGTTACATGGTAGGTTGTTATGAATTAAATTCACCAAAAAAGGGTTAAAAAATTTAAGAATTCCTATTGTAAATATATTTCCCAGATGCACACAGGATATAGAAATTATTATGTAAAGTTTTTAAAGACCTTTGCTGTATTAAAAATTACTTAAAATACAATTACCTTAGTATATAAATCTAAAGAAAATATATTCTATATTTTTCTATCCCTTCAAATCGATGCTTTCACATCCATGGGCCTGAATTTATTCTCTGTTTCGTTACCCGTTTTCGATAGAAGCATTGCACACATATTTCACACGCCTCGCTGGTCACTTTGTACCGCGTTTTGTTGATTTGTTGGCAGTGGAAATATTTTGGCCTGGCATACTTTTAGACGCCCACACACACCGCATCAATTCACCGCATTGTGTGTGCAGCGAGTGCGTTTTCTATTTTTCTTGTTAGCCTTAATTTCTTTTGGAAAATGAGGAAAAACTTACCGTTGCGATTCTCGCTATCGGCGGGTTTCATTTGGATGGGATGATACATCTGAAAAAGAAGAAAAGATTTAATTAGAATTTTGTCGAATAATATTTGAATTGGTCTTCAAAGAGTCATGATATTTGCTTAATTTAATGAGTAAAGCTTTCAGTGGAAATTAGTTTTTAAGAGCTAAGATTTTAGGTGTCAAACGAAATTTAAATTGGCTTTAAATTTATTTTATAAGACAAAAATGTTGCATTAAAAAGACAACAAATTCCCCTATCCCATTTCATCCCGAATCCTTTTTATAATCCCTTCATTTTCTCTTGTTAAAATCAAATCCGTTTCCTGCCCGTGTTAATCACATTTGAAATATTAGAAGCGCAATATGCTCCGTGGTTCCACTCGAAAAGGGAGAAGGCCGCGATTAATTTACAGAGCTTAGGGCCAAAATGCAGTCGCCAAAAACGCCGGCAAGGGACTGCAGTTTCAGGAAAGTGTGGAAAGGGGGTGGAAAATGGAAGGGCAGAGTCTCCATCTAGGCATCCACTTAAGCTGCATAATGAATGGAATGCAGGCAAAGGCAAAGGGAGTCTCGCAGGACACGGAACAAAGCCTCTGCCTAAATCCTTGACAAAAGCCAAACACATTTATTCAGCGGTCGCTAAAAAGGACACGGGCGGCGGCGGCAAAAAAAAAAAAGGAAGGGGAAATTGGGGGGCTTGGGGGCTATGTGCAAAAATCCTAAAATATGCGTTGGACTTTGCAGCGTGTTTTAAATGTAATTTTTCGCGCGCACACACACACACACAGCGTCTTCTAATTAAAACAAGCTTAAAGCTCCGGTCCCTTTCCCTAGCCACGCCTCCTTACGCCTCGAAAAGAGGCCGCGAAACGGGCACGAGGTCAGGCTGCAGTCTCTAGTTAGAGATGGGAGCGTGAGTTAGGGACACGAAAGTGAGACCATCCTGTGGAAATTAGCAAAAAAATATTATAGGTTTTCCTATAGGAAACTCTGTTTAATTGTATTAATATTTTATGTAAGCTTTTTTATATATTAAGTTTTTGAATATTTATTTATTTTAAGAACTATTAGAATTATACTTTGTTCTTAAAGCCTTAACTAAATTTAATTTTAGTTTTTGTTAGAAAACTGTTCGTATTTAAATTTATAATTTTATTTCAAGTCTACGACTCGCTCGTGTCACGCCAGCACCTTTAAGGCAAACTACTGCGTGGCTAATGGCGCGTGATTTATTGGCAAACGAGCAGCGAGAGAACGACGACAGTCTACGCTAGAAGCCAATGTCCTTGTGCTTCCTCCAGGCACCTTTTACCCGTCTTTTCCCCGTCTTTACCCCGGCTTTTCCTCGGCTTTTCCACCAGCCAGCAGCGAGCAGCAAGCAACCTCTTTTGGCCGTAAATAATACACGCAACGCGACTGGTTACAAATTGCAGTCCAAAGTCAACCTCGGCTTCTCCGCCGCCGCGGCCGCCCCTTCCTTCCCCTTCTCATTTTGCCAATTTATTTATATGCAGGAAGTAGCAATTACCAGTCAAACACAGGCGGCATTCACGCCCCCACCTGGCAAAAGCTAAAGGAGCTTTATAAGGGGCGAAGAAAGGAGGTGGTGGGTGTGTGTTGGTTAGTAGTGGAAATCCTGCGCCTTTCCTCACTTTGTCAACCGCTCTTGTGGTCGACTTTCACCTGGCATTCGCCTAACTGGTTGAAATATTGCCGGCAACTGTTTTCTATTGGGGCAATTATCGGCTGGTCTGCACTTAATCTGCGACAGGTTGCTTGGCGATATGTTATCGATTAGAGACGAGGCAGGGACAGGGAAATTAATCGATTGGGAAATCATATGAATAGAGGAAAAGGGATTTTAGTGATATTAATTAAGAAGATACGAATGGGATAATAAAAATAATGGTAATAGAAGTTTCCGGTATAAGTTAAATAAACTGATAGTTACATTTTAACTTCGATCGATAACAAAAATCTATAAACGAATTTAATTTAATAGATTTCGCTATGCCTTAATGCAAAACTCTTGTTTTTCTCTCTTGTCAACGCTAATGGAGAATACAAAATGTAAAAAAGAAAAATGGAAATTTCCTTTCGATGTTCAACCAATCAACATGAATTTCCAAAAGCATTTCCCTCCACCCATTTCGATAACAATCGCAAATTGTGCAAGAAAATTACAAGCCAACGTCAAAGCCTGTCAGTTGAACTGCCAAAAGCAGGGAAGGCAACAACAACAGCAACGATGGGACTCAAAATGCAGCACGCACATGTCCCTTAACCCCTTATCGCCCCATGGCGCGCGTTGCTTGGCAATTTTCTAAAATAAATATCGCAGCTGCAGCCACGAAGCAACATGCAAATTATGTCAGTTCCTCTTTTTGAAGCCGATAACGTGATGACATAAGCATTGTCCCTTGGAAAAGCTCCTCCTCGAACCCAGCTCTTGCCCCATTATTTTTTTGCTCTCACCCAGCTAACACATGGCTTTCAAATAATAATAATATTCAATGCTTATTTGATGGCGCTATAGAAAAAGGGGCAGAACAACACAGGGCCAACACAGAAAAAGTGGTAACCGAAAAATAAAAAGCAACATTGCCAAATGTCGCTCGCTTCTGCTGACGCTGCTCGCTGTTCCCTATCTTCTCTGACCTCTCTTCCCAGTAGTCCCTACTTTTTACCATATCTTTTTCCCTCTGCACTTCTTGTGCTGACAACTTTTCCAGGACTCTGCTTGCTTTTCCGCTTTTCCACTGCTGCTCCAAAGTGCAAATTGACATTTTTGTGCCTGTGGTTTGCTCTCTTCCCGTCAGAAAAAAATCTGTAGTGATCGACCATTGGAATATCCTCAATAGTATTTTAATTACCAATAATTTGCGAGTATTTTAAATACATATTATTTTTAATTATTTTATATTTATCTTCTTTATTTATATATTCTGCACTCAAGATAAAAATGTACTCCTAAATAACAAAGTAAGTTGATAAGAACGGCTAGTTTTTTAGGTATTTTCCATAGAAATATTTATTACTATTAAATAAAAATAAATTCCTAAGATTGCTGCATTAAAACTACTTCCTAGTTATCATTCCCAAACCTATCAACTATTCCATCACATCCACTTGAAGTACCGAAGAAAAAGAAAACTAAAGAACTTTTGGCGCGTGTCTTGTGCTAACAATTTTCGCTATTTTTGTATTCCTTCTTTATTTTATTTTTAAGCTGCCACAGGACACAGGGCTAAACTTTTGAAATTACTTGCATTTTATAGGGAAATGTTTGGGGCGACAAAAAAAACTATATTGGAAAATAGAGGGGAAAGAATTGCACGTTCCACGATCTTTTTTTATGTCGGCGCTTTACGAAAATATTTTCCCTTGCGCTGCATTTTATTTTATTCCGGCAGTGTGTTCTGTGCCGTTCTTTTTTGTGCGGTGTCATGGCTCTGTCAGTCCAAACGCCAGTCAATCTGTCAGTCAGCGAGTCAGTTAGCCATAATGAAGGATGCGAGAGGAATCAGGACGATGATGCTGCTGCTGCCGCTTTCCCAGTCCCACCTTTCACACCCGGCAGGCTAGCTGGCTGCCAGGCTCCTCCCCATCTTCGGCCTGTGTTGTCCTGTCAGGCGGATGATAGCGTATCATGATAAGTTTATAGAGTTTTCCCTTGTTTGTGTCAGATCAGCGAAAATTCCAATTAAAGGTTAAGATGGGCCGTGACTCTTTCATTTCCTTTCAAAGTCATTTACAGTTTTAGGCTTGAATGAGAAAAATTCTTGTTGTAAAGCCTATCCTGAACTGAGTATTTCATTCTTTATTTCCTTCTTTTCATCCCATTAGCAATTCTTAGTAATCAAAGTTAGAACTAATTTTCACATTGAAATAATATGATAATAAGACCATAAGATTCACAGATTAACGTAATAAATCCCACAAATTATTATCAAAATTCAGAGACCAAGTTTTCATTTAAATGCAAAAAGACTAAATTCTTAATATAGCTTAAAACTAGGGCCGCAGGTGAGGCATGATAACATCATTATACAAATCAAAATTCCTTACCCCATTCAGCGTCTTAACATTATGCAAAGCATCCTGGGCTTTCAGGGCGGCGCGTCTCGTATAGAACGTCACAAAACAGCAACCTGGAAAATAAGAGGGGAAGGCATAGGATTAGCATTGGGGGTTAAATTGGACTTTATTTTCGAGCGAGCGAAAAAGGTGGCACAGAGAAATTATGAAAATTATTATTATTAGCAGGGAAAGAGGCAGAACAGGGCAGGACTGGCAGCAGGCAGCAGGCAGAGAGAAAGTGTCCCGAAAGTGTGAACAGGAAGGAAGCCGTGGGCGTGTCTAAAGGGGACCCAAGGAATGTGGCAACAACATGACAGCCTGGCACTAAATTAAACATTATGGCCCTAACAAATGTGTCGCGTTTGAGATTGGAGTGCAAGTTTTCAGAGGGAACATGGGGTTGGGGTTTGCACAAGAAGGGGTTGTTTGGGGGCCCTGCAAAAGGGTAGCGAAGGTGTTGAAATTTATGAGGGTTCGAGTCGAAGGCAAGTGTGGCGAGCATATTAAGTGATACTTAAAGTCCAACATTAGCGTACAAATGCTCATTCCGTTCTCGTATATTCCTTGTGTAAATTTCACATTTAGATGGGGCATAAAAAACGTGATATAAATTTTATTAATTGAAGTTTATTTTCTTGTTTATGCTTTACTGTTTTTATATTTAGGCAAAGAACGGGATTAACTCGAATTTTAGGTTATAATAAGTTTTGGGAGTTATGTAAAAAATCCAAAAAAACATTTTTTTAATTTTAATGTAAGATTATAGTTTATAAACAATTGTTCCCTGCAAATAGCACCTTTAAAATCCGTCCAAAGCACACATTTTATGTACCTCTTATTTCTCCATTTCTCTTTTACGTGTAGAATTCCATTTCCATTTCACCAAAATAATTTTTTGTTGGTTCTATTTTGGATGTGGCAGAAATTCCCTTTCTTTTATATGCCAAATCTGTGGCCGAGTTGCACACACACACACACACACACTGGCATACAGAGGTTTGGTTAAATCCATTTCCGGCTCCTGCACACACACACATTTCCCTGCATTTCCCTGTACTTTCCCACCATTTTCCCCAAGCCCAAACCCCAATCCCCACATCTCATGGGCAACCGTGTGTGATGGCAGCGGCGATGGTTACAACAAAACTTAATACGGCAATAGTTGCATAATGCAATTACCCACCAGCGTATCGGCGGCATTTAGTGGCGGCCATTTCGGTTCGTCCTACTCGGCCAGGTGAAACGGGGTGGCTGGCGGCGGCGGTGACACCCCCTGCCAAATGGTGGGCGGCATTTGCCACACAGGTAATTCAATCTGTCGCAGTTTTTTGCCATGTCACCAAAGCCACACACACATAGCATCGCGCGCGGGGCAACATTTTTCAGCATTTTTCACATATTTGCAAATATTTTCATTTCTCGTTTCGTTTCGTTTGGTTTTTTTCTCCTTTTCTGCTGTTAAATATCCGGCAGAGAAGAGGTTAGATGGAGAAGCAGACCGAACAATCCGCCACATCCGATGTGTATGAGTGAATTATGGGACCTTATCCATTTTTTTTTTACTTTTTCATAGCAAAACATTTTAAAAGTTTCATTAGCAAATCGTAAAAAATCACCGTGACAGACTCTGATGACTTTAAATGAAATCAAACTAATTTAATTGAAAGTATATAGCTTTTCTAGTTAGTAAAAATATGCTAAATACAAATATTTATACACAAAGCTATAGGAGAGCTGTATACCTTGCCTTAGATTTCTCAAAGAAGAAATCGCTTTCTCTCCCGTATCATTTTCCTTCATTAAATACCGTGGAAACTTAAAACCCAAGACGGAAAAATTAAACTCGACTTCCATTTCAATTCACTGTCGCAGATTAAATATCACTTAGAATTAAACTAGCGTTAAATGTAACAAATGAAGGAAAATCGAAACCATTTGGAATGCAATAAAACATAGTCGCCGAGAAAGGGAGTGATAGATAAGGAGAAGCAATCGAACGATAACGAAGGAGGAGGCAACCGGCTAAACTGCATCAAAACAACGCAGAAAAACGAAGAAAGAAAAATCTCACACAATTCCCATTATGTGCATGTCAACTGCAGTTAGAATCAAACCCAAGACACACACACACACCGACCATCGAAAGAGAACAATGCGATAAAAAAAAGGAACAAGGCATGGCGGGAAAAATAAAGGAAAAGCTGAGGAAAAACCAAGGAAAAGCAGCAGCAGGACTAAAGCTGAAAACGACACCCAGTCACGTTTTTGGCCAAAAAGAACTTAATCCCGGCAAGTGGGAGGAAGATGAAATCGAGAGCCGCCAGACAAGACGTGCCAAAGTCCAGCAGAAAGGATACACACGTATATATATGGGATGTCCTGGGATATATGGATATATAGCCCGTCACACACACCCATAAAGAGCCAACACTTGGACACACGCTTGTGGACGAAACGAATTAATCGAAGTTAAATAAATCAATGTCCTTAAACTTTCCCACCCACAGATTTACTGACTCTCCGGCCAAAAGCAACATGAAATCGAAAACGAACAAAAGACAAGGTCCTGCACAGGATGGATCCGAGGATGCAACTAAAACAAACCAATGCAATTGGACTTTGGTTTATTTCTGATTCGATATGAGGAATAAAGTAGCAACCAGTGCACTGGGAAATGGATTTATTAAACGGATTTCTGAGAAATTATATATAAATAAGATATATTTTTAGTGAAAAAGAGAAATTATTACACAAAAAAAATTACATAATTTCCCTTTTTTCTCCCTAACTTAAATATATAACATATTCCAGATCTCTCACCTGAACCGTGACAAATGCTTAGCAATGCTTCAGTTGGCAACTAAAAGTCGTGACCAAATTCCCACTTTACATTAAGGAAAAAAACTAAAACTCAAACTGTGCGAAATATTTGCCCTGACTCTTCCAAGCCTGCATTTGAAATTGAAATTCGCTTTTCCCTTTTGCAAAAGGAGAAAATGCGAGGGGTGCGAAATAAAATTAAGTGAAATTTTATGCATTTTTCACGCTCAGTGCAGCAGCTAAATAAAAATGTCAAGAGCACAAAGTTCCTGGGCAAAAAGGCACCTAAAACACACAAAAAAAAAATAAGGAAAGGCCGATGAAGGCGTTAGATAAGTGCGTTACTTTCCTTTTTTCGGGAAGACATTGGACAGCTGGTCTTAGAGTTGGGAAAAGCTTTTCAAAATGAAGTTCTCAAGGAAACCGAAAGATAACGAAAGCGGGAACGAAGGCGGCAGCAACACCCAAAGAAATCTGCTAACTGACCAAACTTCCCCTTTTTCCACTCAACTCGCACTCCCCAAAGAAAACCCCACTTAACCTCGATTTCTAACTCAGTCGCTCGGTGTGTGAATTATATTATTTCTTTTCCTTGCTTTTCGGGTGGATTCTCTCATCTGCTATGCTCAGTTTTCTCCTTTTCTGGTTTGGTCAGCGAGTTAGTTTTTTATAAGGCGGAGGGGTCATAAATCACAGACTTCACAGAGGCCGGACTAAAAAAGTGGGCGGCATTGGGGTTCGGATGGGCGTGCCGCTCTTAATGTGGAACTGTGACATATGGTCTTGTTGTGGGGTGGGTTAAATTCACAATTGAATCTGGCTGGGGCAGTGGATTATCTGCAGTAGCTCAAGGCTAGGAAAATCCCAAGGATTAAGATAGTCAAAAAGATTATATGTATTGTGGGATTTCAAGTCTTTAAATTTCATTACTGTAATTAAAAAGTTGATGCAGTAAAAAACTTCAAAAAGAAAGCTGACTGTCTTATATTTATTCAACAGAAAGAAAATCTTATTAAAAAGTTCAATCAATTAGGATTATTTATTTAAGCTCCAGAGAGGAGAAGACCTTTGCAAATGTTACGTACAGATTTATAAAATTGATACAAATAAATTGTTTTCCTGTCATCTTGTATTTTAGGTTACGAATAAAATTAAAAAGTTATAGCAACTAATTAAGTTGCTTGGCCGGAATGCATTTTGTTTTAATTTAATCTTAAATTGTAACGACATTTCTCTCTCTCCGAATGAAATCCTAATTATATCCTAGTTGGCTTCGTTCCGTTGGCCACAAAAGCCGCAGAGAACTTGACACTGACTTGACAACGCCAGAAACACAATTTTACAACTCACCCTACTTCGCCCCTGCTGGCCCACGGAAACTTACTCAATATCGAATTAAAAGCTACCTGTTTCCACAAACTCACCTGAAACAATCTGAAACGGGGGGGAACCGCAGAAAATCCTTGTCGCTATGCTTCGCTTCCTTTTCACCGCCCCCTTTTCTCGGCCAACGTAACGCCCATTTATCCCGTATTCCGAAAATAGTCCCAGTACTATCGCCGAACCGCAAGCGCTAATAAATTATGACCCCAAGCGCTTAACCTTGTGCCGCTCTAGTTTCCGCCCCCTCTCACCTTTGCACCCCGTTCAACTCACCTTTTCTCCCGTTTTACCTTCACACCTCTCACCTTTATCTGCTAGCCGCAGTGCAACAAAAACAACAACAATACTGGCAAGAACCATAAAACCACAACACCCGCAACAACATAGAAAAGCCACAACAGATGAGGAAAAATAGTCGACCATAGAATACCCGGCAATTAGAATTCATTTCTACTTAAAATGGTTATTTTTAGTATAAAATATATTTATTATATATAAAAGCTTAATGCAGAATTTTAATAAATAATAATTAAAAATTACCTTTGTTAAGCGTTTAAAAGTAATTTTTTATTTATTAAGGAATCAACTAAATCAAAAAAGAGCTTCATTAGCACAGAGTTAATTAAGGAATATTGTTAATTTAGTTGTCAGATAACCATAATATGCCCTTGTACCCAACGGATACTGGGAAAATGTAAAGGGAAACTGGAAGGAAAAACTGCCCGCTAACGAAATTTAGTGCCCCAAAAAGGAAAACAATTTTTGGGAGCAAGAAAAAGTACAAGTAGAGGAAGCATTAGCCCAGAAATACTTGGCCGAAACGAAAAGGAAATTTTTTTGGTTGATACTAGCATTTTGGTTGTTTTCTTTATTTTTTGGTTATTTACGACTTTCTGGTTCAGAGGTCAACCATCGCACTTAAAAGTGTCATTTTGCATTTTGTTTGGCTTAAAGGGGCACAAGCGAGACTGAAACTAAAAACCCGCTCGGAAAAATGCAACAGACAAAAGGCAGCAGAAAGGGCTAAACTAAAAAAGTGGTACAAGTCTAAGGCTATGGATGAGGTCCTTTAGCCAACTGGTAGCCAAAAACTGGGTTACAGTTTGCCATCTACATGGAAATGTTGTTAGCAGGAAGTTTGGCTGGCTTAAACAAGAAAAAAACGCCAACAAAAATGCATCATGCAGGAGGGAGGACAAAATTGGTACCGAAAAGGAAACAACTACGAAAAAACTGTACAAGTGTGGATATACCAAAGAATACCCATTAAGTTAACTCAAAAATATATTATTAATAAAAGGTACATTTCAAAATTAAAGTATGCCATCGCTTCTAAAAAAAAATAGTTTGCTTTTCGTTTACATTTCTTAATAAACCATTTTGCAACTAAATAAGACATTTAATAAATTAATTCAATGTTTTTCAGGGATATTTTGTAGAGTATTTCTATTTAACATATTTTACCGAAGCCTTAACTACACTTGGACTTAATATCTGAGGGCATGTCATCCAAGAACGAAGAAAGTTCGCTTCCACTTTATTTTTTCCCCCATTTCGTTTTGGGTCACTGGCACACCCACAGAACACAGAGGACCCGCCTACTTTTTGCTTGTCGCTGACATAAATAATAACTTTGAAATGCAATTTGTGTCGATTTTGTGTTTGTGACTTGCTTAAATCTCATTCAGCTTTTCGCCAACGACAAAAAAAAAAAATAATAGCAATAAAAGCAAACATTCTCATATGAGCACTTGGAGAGTGAAAAAGGAAATGCTGTGACTACTTTTCGCTGCTTGTCATAAATCATCAACACAATGCTCCACTTAAGTGCTTCTAAAACAGTTTTTTTCCCTCCCTACGAAATTTGGCGCTTCTCCTAATAGTCACGCCTCCTTTTTCGGACAGCACTGACCAGAGCGGGAAATGGCACGCCCACTTTTGCCAAAAAGTAAGCATTGAACCTGTCAACGGCAGTCCGGAATACTAGAAATACTAGGAAAAATTCAGCTAGAAAAGCTAAATAGACAGTTGGTTATAGAATAACAATGACACAAAATAAACAAAACGTCGTAAATGTTTTTGAAATACAAAATATACAAAAACACAATGGGACGACGAGACCAGAATGAAAGCTCTCTTTCACAGAAATATGAATAGAAATCTGAGCCAAATGGCAATTGGAAATGAAAAAGATTAGAAGTGGAAATGCCGTCATGAATGAATGGGGGGGAAAAGAGCACATCAATAAAAATAGAAGCTTGACTGCTGCTGCAGTTGAGAGGCCTCAGAAAAAGAGACAGAGAAGTGAACAGAACAATGAATATATTCGAATAGTGAAAAGGGAGTTATGAGCGCAAGATAAGCAACTGAGTTTGATTTGCCTGCAAACTCATTCAATTCCATTGAAACCCCTGACAGACTGACGAAAAAGAGCAAAGGAATGTCCTTTGTCTGCAGTTGATGTTTTGATTATATTTAACTTTAATACAAATTTTAAATAGTCAGCACGAGCCTTAAAACAATTTTATGGAATTTTTGCTCTACGATTAGAGGACCAAAAACAATAATGAATATATTTTAAAGCCAATAAAGCACAAAATCAGTTTTAAATTGAAACCAATTTAAAACGAAATTCAAGTCTATTCCATTTTGCGAATAAACCTAAATTGCTGAACAAATTAAATCAATTTAAACTATATGAAATAATATATCTCTTAAACTTTTAAATAAAGGCCCATTTAAAACTGTGAATTGTATTATTTAATTATATTTAATTTTAATACCAATTTTAAATAGTAAGCTCGAGCCTTAAAACAATTTTATGGAATTTTTGCTCTACGATTAGAGCACCAAAAACAATAAAGAATTCGTTATTCGTTTTTTAATAAATATATTTTAAAGCCAATAAAGCAAAACGAAATGCAAGTTTATTCCATTTTGCGAATAAACCTAAATTGCTGAACAAATTAAACCAATTTAAAATATATGAAATAATATATCTCTTTAAATTTTAAATAAAGGCCCATTTAATACTGTGAATTGTATTATTTTATTTAAAATGGAATGTGTGGATGATCTCTCCCTCTCTCCACAAAATTTGTACCCCAATCTCCATTAGCCAAGCTCAAGGCTATTGAAATTTCTGCTCAAACACAAATAGCGAACAAAAAGCAATTTGCTGATGAAATGAAATGGCAAATGCAAGTGAATGCAATTAAAAGGGAGGGAAAGAAGACATGGAAGGATACATATACACACATGTGTGTATATATTAAGAGCGTATATTTGTGTTCTGGCTAGACCAATATCTCATATTAATTTTGTCTGCGCGTCTCTCATTTACATGAAGAAGGGAAGACTAAGTTTTGGCGCAGCTTTCGGCTATTTACCGCAACAAATTCGAGTGTAATTTATCAGCTAGAGAAAAGTCAGGAATAAAGAGCGAGGACAACTGCACAGTGGGGCTCGAAGTAAGACTTGAAGGGTTTTTTGGATTTTTATTTTAAATTGCCATTGTAAAAAAGACAATATTGTTATTTTTATAAAATCTGTTGAAATGAATAAGCTCCTATTTAATTATGGGAATTAAAGGCTTCATAATGCCTTAAATATTTATTATTTTAATATAAATAAATTAAGCAGAACTCACCCTTGCTTATTCCGGTGGCCTTATCCCTCAGCACATTGATCGAATGCACCGGGCCATATTCCTCAAACATCTCACGAAGCTGCGATTCATCCATCGACTTGGGCACCTGGCCGACAAACATCTTGATGTTATCCGGATCCGGCTCCTTTTCGCCGTACGTGACCACTGTGGTGTCCGTGTCCAGACGGAAGCACGAATCATCGTCCATGCTCACGACATTTCGATTGGCGCTGCACGGATTGTTGTTGTTGTTGTTCACCAGTCCGGCGGCGGACATTATACCGTTGCTTCCAACGGCCACCAGTGAGTTGTTGCTGCCCAAGCTCGGATTGTTGTTGCTATTGCCGCCGTTGATGCTGTTGTTGCTGCTGCTGCTATTATTGTTGTTGTTCAGCAGCGATGGGTTATTGTTGTTGCTATGTATGGGACTATTCGGCAGGCTATTCGTTGCACTGCTGCTCTTATCGCTCATACCAAATGCACTGCAAAAGAGAGGCAAAAGAGAGTAACAGTTAGTACAGTGAGCATTTGAAATGAAGGTTTTTAAAAAGGGGGTGATATAACAACAAACTGAATTTAATAGATTATTAATTTAATAATAAAATTACCATTGGTATTATTAATAGTTTATTAACAATTATAAATATAATAATAATTTATTATATTTATTTTGGTAAAGTTTTATTACCCAAGTCACTGATATATGCAATATGGGTAAAAGCAATATCTACGGTTTTCTTTTATATTATTATCTACTTAAATATTATATTTATTTGTACTCTTCCAGTAAAAAAGTTCCATCTCAACGAATTCTCACTGTAACCTTAATATTTACAGTTAGGATACACCCACACACCTTGAGCTTTACAAAAGCTTACACACACATACAGATAAACTTACTCCAAGTACAAATCGGTATCGTTTTTCTCAGAGAAATCGAAAATCATGCGGCGATTTGCCAAAAACGAAGAGCGACTGCTGAACATATTGCGATCTCAAAATACAATTGTACACGGTCGACGCGAATAAACAACTAATTTAGCGGCTGCACGATATTTAGGCTAATGTCACTATCAAAATACCAATACGTTTACTGTTAACGCGCACGGACACTCGAGGTCGGGTTGAAAAAATTTAAATTAAGGGCCTAAATAAATACTTCCACTTAACACGGCGACACTCTCGGCACTCGGAACTCAACGTGACTAATTAAAAAAAAAGTAAGCTATATATTCAATATATAATTGCAGCGCCTTCGTCGTCCTCTTCTCCTACAACTTCCTTTACGGGCAATCGTCGATGGACAAATGAACGAGAAACCGAAGATGAGGAGCTAATGACACGAGTCAAATGGAAAGGATTCTTCCAGTGACTTCCAACTAGAGCGTGGGAGGAGGAGTACGAGAGAAAGATTTGAGATCTATGCCTGTGTATGACTGAATGAGACAGGTGCTGTTTGGCAGTGGGCTAAGCTTAAAGCGAGATAGGGCGACGAAGATAAAGCAACCTTAAGAAAGATCATGTGAAAAGGACGGCATTATTTAACCCTCTATAAATTAACCCTCTGAAAATTGAGATTAAATTTTGAATTATAATTTTAAATATTATAAATATTAATTAAATTATTTAATGGGTTTATTCTAAAAAAAATTATTAATTTAAAATATTAATCGCCCTAAAGAACATTATTTTCAAAGTGTGAGAATTGTATGTGTGCAAAGCTTAATTATGTGTAATGTGATATACCGTGATTTGTCCTTTATCCTCAAGTGAACATTAAAGGAAATGCAGGGTCTCAAAACAACTTCAATTTCAGCTTAAGTGAACTGTTCTTGTTTGCCTTGGCGATTTTCTGGGAGAGTAAGCCTCAAATAGCATTAACCTAATGGCCATTTGCTTGTGTAAATAAACGATTTTAGCTTTCGGATGGAATTGGGTCAGCTAAAACGCGATGAGCAAACACTTGGACAAGGACCTCCACACCTGATGATTAAACGTTTGCTGTCTGCTTACATGTACAGTTTTGGGCAGGACGATAGAAATGGTACCATATAGCGTATAAAAATTAAAAAATTAGAGTATTAAATTAAAAAAAAAAAAGTATTAATTTCTTTAAAAAATGCAGATGTTCTAAAAAGCATTCATTGGATCTCTGTAAATCATTTGAATTTCAAAAACACCACTATTGTGTTGACCTTAGTTGTATGTGTTTGACTCAAATGAATTAGCTAGGAACGAGAGATAGGATGGGATCGGATAACAGGGCGTGGAACTCAAGGAGGCGGACTTCCAAGCAGACAAATGGATAATGGCAACGTTTGCTTTTTTGGTCGTAATTAGAAAATTGGGTTGACGTTGAGAAATCGAAAGGTGAAATCAGCTCATTTGCATGCTTAAAATTTGGGGTAAATAATTTACTAGAATTCAGTTAATAGAAAAGTTGTTCCTTTTCTTTTCTTTTCTATTCATTTATTTTAATTAATTTTAACTTAAATTATGTTTATATTATTTTGATAATCAAATTAGTTTCGGAATTTCCAGGTAATACTGTAATTGTTTTCTCTTCTCCTTCTCTTCTATTCATTATCTTATTTCGCTCCTTCCCACAAATTTGCTGCTTTGAGGCTGCTGCAGCTTTTTAATTTATTTTGTCTTAATTTCTTACAAGATTCACTTTTATTTAGCAAATTCTTGTCATCCCATCCCACTTGCTCGCTGTCCTTTTCCCGCTCCCTATGAGAACTTCTCTTTGTTGCATTTTGTAATTTGAACTTCTTCTTTGCTCTTTGTTTTCCAGACGCAAAACTTTTCATCTCTCCCTCTCTGTCCCTGCTTAACCCTTCCATGACTTTTTTGGCTTGACTTTAATTTAGTTAAAGTTGGAAAGCCACCCTACACTAGCAAACAAAGTTGCGGGGCCTCAGGGGGAGACCTGTAATTGCAACGACCCTTTGACACAATTATTGCATTTCTTACTCTCATGCACAGTCATAATAATGAATAAATTTGATCAAAATAGCATAAATAGCTTTTTTATAATATTACATGGTCACACCCCACAATAACTCTACATTTAGGTAGCATGTGCCTTATTTAAGGATGTTTAAATTAAATATATCTACATTTACATTATTTTTTATTTATTTATAACCTATCGATTTTGCCTGTGTAAGTTGTACATGATCCAAGTTCAGCTTAGAACCCAATAAACATGCAATTGCGACAATTTTATCCCAAACTTTTTAACTTTTCTTCCAAGCAACAAATAAACAACAAAATAACCATACAAAGAACGAACGAGTAAAACGAAGTGAACTTTGTTGCTTTCAAAGTTCAAACTGCAATTCATCTTCATCAACAAAAAGTATGCTATAAAATAGGGAAAGCGAAGGGTCTTTTTTAAATTTTGAGCAAAATAATACCCTCTAAAATTCTTTCAATAAATTATATTACCTTAAGAGCTTTAGTAAGATAATACTTTCAAGTTGTTTAGGGGTTTTAAATACAAAATGTATATATATATTTTTTATTTGTAATAGGTATACCCAAATCCGAATTCTTTACAGGGTACTCAATGAAACTTTCAGTTTGCTTGTCAATAATGCACTCCGAAAGGCACTGAAATCCAGTTACAAATTGAAGATTTCACTCTTTAAATTTTTTAAGTAAACTTTGGTCCCATTTCTCGCTTATTCCTTCTTAGCATTTATCTTCATTTGTCGGCGG
>VNJO01007947.1:0-80776 GCA_008042535.1 Drosophila tani
AGAACCATGTCTGACTCGGGCAACGCTCTTCCACACGCATTTCCAGATTCCCGGCTTCTTGTTAGCAGACGATTATCGCCGCAGCCAGGCCGGCAATCATAACCAGAGTGGAGTCGAGGCTAATTAATATGTGTGCCCTGGGCATCTCACACCCAGAAACACCCCCTGGCCGGGGCGGCTCCAGAGAAATGCGAGGCCAGCCCATTCGAGCGGCTGGGATGCGGCGTAGCCGAGTGCCATATATGCTAATTAGACGTACTCGCAGCCACTTAGCAGCCGCAGATACAGATCTCTCGGGCGGCTAATTGCTGGTCACTGGCCACATGCATTTTGTGGGTTAACAGGTGACGTGGAAGTGGACGTGAACGTGAACGTGGATGTGGATGGAGCTCAGGCTGGAAACATTCAGAATTTCCCTATGACCGCTAGCCCGGTGCCAGCTGCCACGCCCCCGAACTGGAGAGCGGTATTTTGAAGAACAAACGAATAATTAGCATGGAGAAATGATTGCACTAATTGTGGCATGAGAAAGCCCAGACCAAGACCAAGGCACACGGAGGAGCAGCAGCAGTGCGCCAAGTGTGGGAAATGCAAGCGATCTTTCATTAGTTGTCTCATTAATGGGGGAGATGTAGATGGGGCCCCGGGCAAGATTTTGGCTAATTTGGGCAGGCGGCTCCATAAATTATGCAATCTGAGTGAGGAGCAGCTACGAGCTGCAGAGTCAGAGCCAGTGCAGCCATAAGAAGCGTTTGAAGCGGAGCGGAGCTCTTTGAAGCGCCGCCCGGCATTCTCACATTTGTCAACACAGTTGGCAACAGAGTTGCAGGAATTTCCAAAGCCAAAACGAAGTGAAACGAGTGCCGGACAACAGTGTTTTAATACCCCATTCAAATGGGCTACAGCTCCAGAGCTGGGGGATTAACTTGTGATGGAAACCGGCGTCCGGGCCGGTCCGGGCCAAAGTCCAGGGATGCCGCCTTGATAAATTTCTTAATTTTAGGGAATCGGTTTTACTTAATTCATGTTTGTTTATGGCCCCGGACCAGGGAATAGAAACTTCGACTCTGACTGCGAGTCAGCATCGGCCTCTCTGGGCTGCTCCCCGGTTTGATCTATGAGCGTGTCCACAGTTGCCACTTGCCGGGCTGCCAGCACATAAATTCCCTTGGCAGCAGCGCCAATCGTTCATCGATTCACCACAACCATAGCAACAGCAGCTGGCGAGGATCGGAGATGGGAGTTGGGAGATGGGAGCCAGGAGATGGAAGTGGAAATGGAGCCATAGAGCATCGATCGCGGTGTTCATTTGCACACCGAGCTGGCAATTTCACAGATTTATCATCGTTTTTTCTCTTTATCGTGCTGCAGAAAAGAGGAAAAACGAAATTTATTAATATGCCAAGTGCGAGCTTGGCACTAAAAATATACACAAACCCGTTCCAAGGCCAGAAATGTATCTCCTGAATCTGCTGGGCTCGTGGGCTGTGCAGCTGGGACGCGGAGGAGGCTGGCGTTTACGCACGTTGCCGTTAGCCCAATTCACTTTTAACGCAGATGCGACAGCGACTTGGGCGGATTTAAGGCGACACCGGAGTGGCCTGCCTAATTGGATAGATCAGAGATCTGGCTGGGACCCGGATAAGTTGTTGACTTATCGCGTGCCGCGAAGCCATCGCCATCAGTTGCACTAGCGAGTGGTTTAGGAGCCGGCGCAATGGAGCTGCGATGGAGCTGGGCCTGGGCTTGGGCAAATAAATTGCCAGCTGCCGGAGGCGGAGATCTCCTTGGCATGCAAATGGCGATCAAGATCGCGATGTTTGCGTGGCCTGTTATGAGTCAATCAGACGCCTGCCTACATTGTCACCATCACTTGGCTCGGATAGGATCGCGGGATGTCTGCTCCGCTGGATCGCTGTATTGCTGCTTCGCTTGGTGGCTGCCTGCAGCGCCGATGGAAGATGGGTAGATCGGTTGCTAGATGGCTAGATGGGCGCTGGAGATTGTCGCGATTGCATCATAAAATTTAACTGCCCCGCCAGCCAATTCCAGCCGGAGCCCGACCAAGCCAAGTCAAAGTCATTGCATAAATTGGCAGCAGGAGCTGCGTCCGCATCTGCATCTATTGCATCTATCGATGTGGCGGCTGCCGTGGCTGCTGCAGTGCCTGTTGATGGGGCTTATAAGGCGCCGCTTAGGCAAAAAGGGGCAGCGCCAAATGCCAGTGCCTCCTTCCAGCACACAGCTGCTCCCTGCTCCATTCAGCTGTCCACTTGGCCGAGATGTTTATGAGTTGACGAGGACAGGGAGCCGGCCCTACCGGTGGGTCCTTCTCTCATAATTCCCCCCATAACAACGAAAACACACTCTACATACGCGATCTCAGGATCGTTTAATAAGCAGAAGATGAAGCTGACATAAAAGGAGCCGCCGGGGTCACTTCTTCGTCGGCCGCCAGAGCTCCATGTCCGCGGAGACCTTCTTCACCAGCGGAGCCACCTCCTTGAAGGCCTTGTGTTCCTTGTCGCTTAGCAGGTTGAAGATCACGCTCTCCGTGCTGGCAATGGTGCAGCCAATGTGACGCAGTCGCTCCAATGCCAGATCCCTATCCTGGTTGAGGCGCGAGGCGCAGCAGTCGGCCACCAACCAGACGTCAATCTGCTCGTTTATCAGGTCAAAGGCCGTCTGTTCCACGCACACGTGGGTCTGAAGAAAATCTCCCTTAAAATATTATTCTCCACTCTTACCCCTTTAGTGTATCTAATAACCAACCCTCTAACCCACAGCAATGACCCACCTCCAGGCCAAAAAGAACCGCCGTCTTGGGCTTGCCACCGAAGATGTCGGCCATGCTCTTGTGGATGGGATCCACCAGCATGGAGAACTTTGTCTTCGCAACATTGGCGCAGGCATGTCTGATGTCCAGCTCGCAGACGGTCTTGCCCAGCTTCTCGGGATACTGCTCGGTGACCAGAAGGGGCACTCCGAAGGCCTTGCCAGCCGCTAGCTGGAATGCGAATCTATTAGAACCCGCCCATTATCCTGTCACTTTTGCTGTCTCACCAGCTTGGCGGTGTTCTCGATGAGTGCACCCAGCAGCGGTATCGCCGGTTTGAACTTCTCCTGGACGTCGCACAGCAAGAAGACAGTCTTCTCCGGCACCAGGCGGTAGAGAGCCGATCTCATGATTGTTTCTACGAATTTCTGAGTTAAAAGCTGATGTATATGAAAGGTAAAGTATGTGAATGCTTGCTCAGTTTGAATTTGGCGCTCGGGTGGTGACCTCTGCCGGGAGGTAGGAGTACTCGTAAGTTAACGAGTGAAACGCTAGAGATGTGTTACTCGTTACTATAATCACGACGAAAACAATCGCCTGCGAACAGCTGTTGGCTATAATCTCTATAAAGCGCGACGCCGGCAGAAAAGTTTATTTCACATTGCGATTTACGCGTTTCTATTTCCAGTTTCGGCTATTAATAAAAAGCGGGGAGCGTTTCCCTTAAAATTACTGCATAATTCATGACGGCAACGGACATCTGCCACGTTGTCTTGGCGCCACAGCCGGCTAAGCTGTCACTGGAGCAAGAGCGGGAGAGCGAGAGAGAGTTGGAATAAGCCAAAGTCAAAGGAATTTATTAATTTTTTAAGGAACCCACTTAAACTTAACAATACAGGTGAGTATTTAAGGTGCTTAATGAAGATGTAACCCATCGAAGTGTTTCATAACCAACTCACCTGGGCGGCTGTCTTTGCGAGTGGGCGAGCGGTGAGGTTATTTCACGGCAACCACCAGTTGCTGCAGAAACGGAACCAGCGTGCAAATGAGGGAGGAGTGCCCTCCTAATGGACTGCTGTCCCCCATGCGCTGTCCGCTGTCCCCTCATCCCCCCCCTCTGTTGGCACAGGACCAAGCAAAAGTTCCTGTCACGGCGCGGTTCGCAACTAATTGCAGCCGCATAAATTAACGCTCGCTCAAAATTGCCTAATAACCAGCGGCGACAGATAAGCAGCACGATTAATTATTACGCGCCCGATTCCCCCTTATAAAATGTCAACAAGCCAATCCGACGTCAGCAGAGGCAGAGGCGACGGGCAGAAGTCTTTATCAATCGGGGAGAAGCGTCGACTACGACGACGACGACGCGGCAGAGGAGCAGCAACTATGTGTCAACTTGAATTGATCGTCGATGTCGATGGGGATGTGGGGAAGGCGGTGGCGCGGACGAGACCGAAGCCCTCTCCACTGAAAACAATTCAAGGGTACCCTCTAAAAGCTAAATCACTTAGAATATTTGCTACTTATAGGGTTCAAGAGCTTCTTTGATGAATTTAAGTATAGGTCCTTGTAAGAATCGAAAAATCAGGTTCCATAAATCCTTAAAATTCAAGTTGGAATAGTATACGTTTGCGATATGAAATAAAAATTATGTTTACCTTCAAAAATCTTCATAGAGAAGGTTCCTTTCTATATTTTCTATTCACATAACAAGATCCTATTTTGTAAAGGAAGGATAAACACAATCTTAGCTTTATTCTGACATATTCCCCATCGGTATGAGGGCAATTCTTCGAGGCCCTTGACTTCATCAATCTCCCCTCTCTAAGACTTAAATTATATCAATATTTCCTTTAAAAATCCATCTTCTTAAAAATAACTTTCAATTTCCGAGATTAAACTATTTTTTACCCGTGTACCGCCTCCTCTTCCGGTGCTGCTGCTGCCGCTCTCACCGCTTTCGCTCTCATTTTCGCCACGCTCGGCCGCAAACTCTTTCGAGGCCCCTGAAAGCCAAACGGCGCCGCGCGTTCAGTTGCTCAGTGATCCGTTCGCCTGGCGGACGTCGCCAGAAAGCGTTGAAAGCTTCGAAATCTGTTCCGTGGCGTTCGATTAATAACTGATAAATTGCCAGCGATTCCGCGGGCTGTGCTTCATTGGCAGCCGAAAGTGTGGGTTGTGCTCCTCCACCATGCTCTCCTCAATTTAATCAAATTTCTCTCATATTCCAGTCACCCCGTAGAAGCTAGACAAGAGAGATGAGCCTGCAGTCTATTAAATACTCGCGGGGCAGCCTGGAGATCCTCGACCAGCTGCTGCTGCCCGTCCAGTCCAAGTACGTGGTGGTGCGCGGCGTGGAGGACGGCTGGAAGGTCATTAACAAGATGCAGGTGAGTGTGGAGACCCTGGGATAAGGCCACTATTAGGAGCTTATGGCACTTAATGGCAGAGGCCATTAAAATTCTTATTGGTACACTGCTTAATCTGTGCAATGATCGCTCAACGCTCATCGCTTGTCGTTTGTCGTCTGTCGCTTGCGCGGCTATAAATAACATAATTGAAATTAAAAATTTTGCAAAACGCTTGCCAAAAATAAAAGCACTCCTCCTCGGGCGCTCTTACTGGGCTAATGCCCCCAGATGCTCCATCGGCCATCGGTCGCAGATCATTTAGGCAAAGAGCACGCGGCTTATCACGTGGAGCGCCCGAGGCCTTGTACAATGTAAACTGTTTGCTCCTGTTTTCTGTGTTTTTTTGCACCATCACCTGATAAGGCTAATCTCCGCGCTCTCTGCTCTAGCTTTCCACATTGAGGGGTAAATAATATCACAAAAATTACTCTAATATTCCTTATCTATAACATTACGAACATGACAAGGCAAATATCAAAGGGAAGACTGTATACATTAAATAAATAATAATAATAATGATTGCCACAGAAATCTTTCACAACCTTAATGTGATTCCGATTCATACATCTCTTAAATGTAAAGATGGTTCCCATAATTGCTTTGTGGCAGGCCAGATTAACATGTGTTTGACAAAATAATCTACATCATCTGTCTTGTCACAGAAATACCTAGAGATCTTCCGCATTAATTGGCTTAAGAATTGCTTGTGTCTAGACTTTTTACTTTTTAATTGTTTTATCAACTTGTTTGTTCTAAGGTCTCATATTAGGTTAGAACAGATTATAACACATTTTAAAATCTATTCCAAGGTCAGGAAGGTCGTACATAATTTATTTTTAATAATATGCATTATAACTTTCGATTTTATCAAGGTTAAATTAACAAAAAACAATAACTAATTAATTTCCTTTCTTCTTTCCTTTACAGGTGCGCGGTGCCCCCGCCATTGCCATTGTGGGCTGCCTCTCCCTGGCCGTGGAAATCCACCCTGAGGAGTTTGGCAGCAAGAAGTCGCTACGCCAGGAGGTGGAGGGCAAGCTCAACTACCTGGTCTCGGCCCGACCCACGGCTGTCAACATGAAAATCGCCGCCGATGAGCTGCTTGTCCTGGCCAACGACCTCACCAAGGACGAGACCATCGACGTGGGCGAAATGAAGCAAAGGTAACACAACCATCACACACGTCGCCTAAGCAAGCAAGACACGGTGCCGCCAACGTTTCCCATATGTTACATTCAAGATTCCTGACTGCCACCGAGGCGATGCTAAAGAAAGATATTGCGGATAACCGGGCCATTGGGGCGCATGGCGCCAAGGCGATTCTGCATCACGTGGCGGAGGCCTCGAACGCTCCAGCGGGAGCCGGCAGTTCAGTGCGTGTGCTGACCCACTGCAACACGGGCTCCCTGGCCACCGCTGGCTATGGTACGGCACTGGGCGTAGTGCGTCAGTTGGCGGAACTGGGGAAGCTGGGTAAGAGCAATTTCTTAAATATAAATTATGTGAATTTAGATACAGGAATGGCTTAAAGTCGCTGGACTCTTAACTAATTATACAATTTATTGTTTCTAGAGCACGTTTACTGCACAGAGACCCGTCCTTACAATCAGGGTGCCCGCCTGACAGCCTATGAGTTGGTGCATGAGAAGTTCCCCGCCACCCTGGTGCTGGATAGCATGGTGGCTGCCCTCTTGCGGGCCAAGAATGTGGCGGCAGTGGTCGTGGGAGCTGATCGGGTAAGTAACTGCCTTCAGAGATCTTTAAAAGAGTGAATATTAAGCCAAAGAGATTCCATTATAATGTTTGGCAAACAGATATCTTTGGATTTCTATTAGCAGCTGCCGCCAATTCGAATTTATAATCTTCTAATCGTTCTAAAAATAAACTTCGTTATAAATAGTCCAGTTTTATGATGAATCAATTGGCTGCCATAATCCCGATTTATTTTTATATCCTCACAAATGTATCCTTTCTTCTAGGTGGCCGCCAATGGCGACACGGCCAACAAGATTGGCACCTACCAGATCGCCGTGGTTGCCAAGCATCACGACGTGCCCTTCTACGTGGCCGCCCCGCTGACCTCCATCGACTTGGCCATACCCAGCGGCGACCACATCATCATCGAGGAGCGGCCGGATCGGGAGATGACGCACGTGGGCGAGCATCGCATCGCTGCGCCGGGCATCAACTGCTGGAACCCCGCCTTCGATGTGACACCCGCCTCCCTGATCACCGGCATCATCACGGAACGGGGCGTGTACAGGCCCGCGGAACTGAAAGAGGCGATCAACAAGCTGCTCGACTCCTAACAGGCGCACAGAAATTGTTGTTTACGAATGCACTCCATACCCAAAAACCCCCGAAAAAACAGAAACAGAAACCGCAGAAAACAAGAGCACACTCACGCGCTCGGAATAGGCATTTTGCCAGCTGAGTTTTGTATACAAACGTGTTCCCGTGCCAAGCAGATGTGGGTCGGCCGCTGGGAACATACAACGCACAATATACCTCCTACATATGTAGCCCCATTCGCCCAGTTGTTCCCCTTTGGGGCATTGTTTCCTCCGGCTTTAAAGCCGCTTGGGAGTGGGACACGGCCTGCCATAGACGGCAAGGAGAGCCATGGAACCACACCGCCTGCTGACGATCTTGCTGCTCCAGCTGCTGCTGGTACTAGGCCAGTCCTGGGCAAACAGTGGCCTCAATGTGGAGAACAACTTCAGGCGCATGATGGTGCGTCTGAACACGAATAAAGCCGCGCTAGGCGGGGTCCAAGTGCTCCGCGAAGGACGAGTGGAGGTGAGCTTTGACTACGGCGCCAGCTGGGGCACCATCTGTAGCACCTCGTGGAGCATGCGGGAGGGCAATGTGGTGTGTAGGCAGCTGGGTCTGGGTTACGCCTCCCGGGCCTCGCTGAGCACGGAGCATGGGGACAACAGGAAGTATCCTTGGGGCATGGTGGGCACTCTGTGCCGGGGCAATGAGCGTCGCTTGGCCGATTGCTCGCGGGAATCCCACTACCCGAGCGTCTGTAACGCCCGAAATCAGAATGTCAGCGTGGTGGCCTGCGTCAGTCACTCGGCAGATCTGGAGATCGGACTGGCGGATATCGAGAAATCCGCCCGGCTAGAGGCAGTGCCCATGTCGAGGCTCACCTGCGCCATGGAAGAGCACTGTGTGTCCGCCGACGCCTATGAGATCCGCAGGACGCAGCCGAACGCCGCCAGGCTGTTGCTCCGTTTCTCCCTGAAGGCCTCCAATGTGGGCACTGCCGACGTGAGTCCTTATGCCAACTACAAGGACTGGGTGTGGCATCAGTGCCACAGGCACTACCACAGCATGAACGTGTTCGCCACCTTCGACGTGTATGACCTGAAGTACAGGAAGGTGGCCCAGGGACACAAGGCCTCCTTCTGCCTGATGGACACCGATTGCACGCCAGGTGTCCGCGCCAAGTACACCTGTGGCAACACCACCCAGGGTAAGTCTATGAATGGTTTCCAGTCTGGCTTTGTACTTGAAAGAAAACCCTTCCTCTGGCAGGCATCTCTGTTGGCTGTGCCGACACCTACACTCACGTCCTGGACTGCCAGTGGGTGGATGTCACCAGGGTACCAGTCAATCGGCGCTACATCCTCCGGGTGGCCCTGAATCCCGAGTATAGGCTTGGCGAGATCTCCTTCGAGAACAATGGCGCCGAATGCCTGCTCGATTATACGGGTGTGAGCGGCACGACCAGGATCTACAACTGTCGGCGCTCGCCACTGTGGTTTAAAATATGATTTGGTTTAGGTTCTAAGATAATTCTAGGCGGCGATGGTGAAATATATATGTTGGAAAAAGGGATGGCATACTTTTGGGGGGCTTTTCACTGCTCTGGGTGGAGGAACCTAGCAGTACCGGTTGTCATCAATAGGCCGTTGTCGTCAACGTGCCCTAAAATGTTGATGACAAAATCCGCTTATTGTCGACTGATCATCAAGGAAAGTTGATGAATAATCGATGAAAAGTTGATGAATCATCAATGAACTGTTGAAGTTTCATGGATGACATTTTGATGCATTTATTGGCATTTATTCTTGATGACAAAACCCACTTTTTGTTGACAAATCATCAATGAAAAGTTGTTAAATTATCGATGAAAAGTTGATGAACTATTGATGCAATAGTAGATGAATCATCGATAAATTTTTGGCCTAAGCTGTTGATGACGAAACCCAGTTTATTGTTGATAAATCATAAATAAAATCAATTGAAATATGCTGATGATTCATCGATGAGATGTTGAGAAATGTTAGCCCTATTACCCAGATTCTTGTTGAAGAATTATCGATGAAAGCTTGATGAACTATTGATGAAATCATCGATGAAATGTCGATGAATTTTTGGTTAATTTGTGATAAAATTAACAAATTAACCAAAAATTCATCGACATTAACACCGAAGTTTTTTTTCAAGACATGTTGATGAATTGATGACTGGTACTCTAGGGTAACTATTGCTCAAGAAACAAGGAAACTTTGCTTTTAATGGAAATGGTTTTGGCTAAGTCCATGGTAGGATCCATTTATGCAATTGTCATCCTCTTATTTTTGAACTGTAAGAGGTTTTAAACCAAATAAAAGTGCATCTTAGATTGTAGTTAAATACGTTTATTGTTTCTGAATGTTCATCTCTTGACTTTTTGTAATGTTTTTGTATCATTTCGCTTACAGAATAGATTTATTTATGTGTATGTATGTATATCTGGTATTCATGATGCTCTATAAATATGCCTTTAATTGCTAAAGATAAATATTTCGGCGCTTGCTCGGTTTGGTTTTAGTTTTACTTTATTGTGGCTGTAGTGCTAAGTTGGATTTCGGGGCTGATGGCGTTTGTTGTGTCTGCTTTGTTGTGCTTGGTAGTAGTAGTAGTTGTTCAATCTATGCCTTACAATTTGCTAGTTGTGCCTAAAATGAAATTAAATTGGAACTAAAACTTGGCATTCCCACAGCTGCCACCAATTTCAATAATTATAGTAATTAATCTTCAATATTAACATAATAAATTCTCCAATTGGTTTTCATTTGTTTTCTTGTTTTCGCTTTTGTTTTTCTTTTTCTCTTTGTTGCTAATTACAAAATGCCTACGCTACGTTTACACAAAACTTAGACACTAGCCGACATCGATATCTCAATGAATTAGCATTTAAATTTATTGCATGACAAAACAAATATCAGTTATAATCAGTAATAATCCGTAATAACGTTCTTCCATTGAAAGGAGGAGGAACCTTCGGGCCAACTTAAACTTAGACAACAGAAAAGAGTTTAAGAACAAGCTTAGCAAAAGTGTGCGGCAATAAAATAATTAAAAGTCGTTTATAAATAATCGTAGGTTTTAAAATGTACAATCCACATACTTAGGCGTATGCATCTATGCTCGTATCTATGCTTGTAGATATAGTAGCATGTGTTAAGTATTTGTTAAAAATGCATTCAAGTTTTCGAGTATTCATGTCATTTGCTTAACTTACAAATGCTAACTAGAACATCTTCCATCTTCCCACGCTGTTCCCGATGAGCACAAACTACTTTACAAAAATTACACAATATTCTGCTGGCGCGTTGCCTCTACTTTGCCGTCTACATAGTGCTTCCACTTCCGCTTCCGCTGCTGCTGGTATAGATGATCAATTTTAGATATTTAAATAGCGCTCGTATTTTAAGTAACATTATTTTTTGGGTGCTCAAAGTTCGCCTTTCGTTAGTTCTGCGCTGCAAGTGCTATTAGCTCTCAAAGTCGTATAGTGCGTGGTAATTATCCAAACCACATTCTCAATTAAGTAACGCTCTAATGTGTGTGTGCTTCGGTGTGGAGAGTCTTTTGGAAACATTTATAAATATATGTGTGTGTGTAGTAGTTGTCGAAATCAGCTCGCAATTTCATTAGAAAAGTTGATGTAAAAATACAATTTCAAAAATGCTTCTTGCGCGTCAACTGAACTAGGTTGTGCTACAATGTTCTTCCGCTTCCGGTTCTGCTCCTTCTGAATACCCCCCAACCGGGGTAACGGTGCGCAATTTGTGCTATGTGTCGACATCCTCGCCAGGCTCCGTCCGCTTAGCGGCTTCTTCGGCCAATCTATGCTATCAGCTCTCGACCGTCGTGGAGGACACGCTGTGACTAGTGGTTAACAGATGCTCGGGAATGGGTATGGGCTGTGTGCGGGCCGGCTGCTTCTTCTGTAAGGGATTGGTAGTAGTGGATCACCCTTGGATCACCCCTAATAAAAGTAGTACTCACCTTCCGGCGGAAGGGGAAGCAACCCGCCTTGTCCGGCTCGGGCGTTGCATTGATCTGCAAGTCTGGCGTGGGGCACTCCTCGGGTCCGAAGACGTTCAGCTCGCGAAAGCACTCGGTTTCCATCATTTCGTTCTGCCACGAAATGGACACGGAGCCCGTGTTGAATTTCGTGTAGAAGTTGGTGTCCGAGTCATCGATATTGACGCCCTTCACCGTCGAGAACTGTTCAATATCGAGCACATCTTTGGCGTAAACGGCATGCGGCTGTGGATGATGATGGAGAAGTGATTTATAAAGCAGCCAATATCATCGGCATATGCAAATGAGTCGACAACACTCACGTCTGGCACAAAGGGCGGCTCCAGCATGCCAGCCTCCAGCCGGCGCCAGTTGAGCTGGGTGGAGTGGAAAAACGGGTGGGCCATCACGTCCTGGGCCCCCATGCGCCCATTGCGGCAGCCCAGGCGCTGCTTTATCGATTTAGCTAACAGCTGTTGGCACATTGATTTGGCTTCATCATTAAACTTGCTCGAATACTTTTCGGGATCCTCCTGTGAACCGAATAAATTTGAAATCAATTTAAATGCAAAATGCATTTAATATGGCTTGGCTTCCAAGGAAACCCTAATACACTAAACACCGCTTAAGTTCACATACCTTAACGCGCCTGTCCACCTCCTCCCGCTTGACCTTCTCCTTGCGCATCCGGAACGGCGCCTGGCCCTCGATCATCTCGTACAGCAGGCAGCCAAAGCTGAACCAATCCGGCGAGAAGGCGTACTTCTCATTGTCGATGACCTCGGGGGCCATGTAGCCTGGTTAGTGGAATGGAATTGGAAATAAAAGAGGCTTAGTTTGCCTGCTCAGCGGCTTTAAATGCAATCAGCTTAACCAATGACTACACTCACCCACTGTGCCCACCCTGCCGCGAACCATATCGCCCTCGGGTATCTCGACGGCCAGGCCCAGGTCGGAGATGCGGACGTGGCCGTGATCGTCCAGCAGGATATTCTCGGGCTTGCAGTCCCGATAGACGATGCCCTGCTTATGGAGATGCTGCAGGCCGCAGGCCACCTCGGCGGCATAGAAGCGGGCACGCTCCAGCTCGAATCCCGGGTCGCCGCCCATGTTGTAAATGTGGAATTTCAAATCGCCGCCTGAAAAGGGAAGAGCACATTTGATTGTCTTCCTCGAACAATGACAGGTCCGGCCGGAGAGCCTTATTGGCACAATGCCGGGCCCGGCTTTTGTGCTCAAATTCAATTAGGCTGAGGATTGACGGATTGACGGACAGGATGACTTCTCCCAGAGAGAGAGAAAGCGGCATTGAATGCGCAGAATTTAATTAAAATCGCAAACTCAATCACCGCATGGCTTACACATGCATTTGTTATCGCTTTAATGAATGCATGCAAATGCCAGACTCCCGGACTCTGGGATAATTGGCAGCGAAGGACACTGGCGACCGAATGGGAAAATAACTGGATTAACCGATAAAGAGTCTCAGGCACTTAATTAACCCTAACTGGCTGCAAGGAGGAGAGCGAACGGAATAACTGGATAATACCCACCATTCATTATGGTCAGCACCAGGCAGAGGGCATCCTTTGTCTCGTACGCGTAGGCCAGATTAACCACGAAAGGCGAGTTGATTTTCTGCAGTATCTGCTTCTCAATTAACACCATCGACTCGCCCTTGCGCTTCTTGATGCGCTTTTTCTCCAGCTTTTTGCACGCGTACATTTTCCCAGTGGCCCGCACCTGCAACATGGACAGAGAGAGAGAGAGAGAGAGGGGGACAGGGTATGAGAACGAGGTCAGACGCCCACAGGTGGTGATTTTCCGGCTTACCTGACAGGCGCACACCTCCCCGAAGCCGCCCTTGCCCAGCACCCGGTACATGCGAAACGTTTTATAGGTGATTGGCTGCGCCTCCAGCCACTTCCACTGCAAGTATCTGGTTGGAAAAAGAGAAAAACGCGGAAAATGTATTAAGGAAAGCGATTAAGATGGGTTTTAAATGTTTAAGGAATGGTTTTTGTAATATTTATGAGCTTTAAACTGTCAAACCCCGTACGCACCTGTGAAAATACATGGAGTTCTCAAACTCCCGGAACGGCTCGCCGGCCAGAAACGCCTTCACCGCGGTCACGCACTGGCCAAAGATGTCCTTGCCGCCGCTGTTGAGTTTAGTACGCACTTGCGCTATGAGATCATCGTTGAGCACGTCCAGCACGAGTTCGTCGGCAGATCCCCCGGCAGTTGTGCCATTACCTCCTACTCCTACTTCGCCGCCTCCACCACCGCCACCGCCATCGCCACCGCCCTTCTCCGCTCCGTTGTCATCATGGCTGTCCAGGCACTCAACGCCCTCGTCGCCGTCGTCGTTGCTCCCGTTCCCGGTGGCATCGTCGCCGTTGTGATTGCGTGTGTCCAGCTTCTTGTGATTGATGTTGCTGCTGTGCGAGTTGCTGTTGGTGTTGCTGTTGTTGATGTTGTTGCAGTTGTTGGCGGTGGTATTGTTGCAGTGTTCAGTCTCAGCTGTTTCAGTTGGATTGGCATTGCTGCTGTTGAGCAGCAGCTCCTCCTGCGTCTCGGCATCCAGGGCATCGCCGCCGCTGCCATTGCGCAGCTCTAGCTGCGGCTCCACATCCAGGAAGCGGCGTCCGATGTCATGGCCAATGAATATGCGGTTAGAGATGTACTCGATTTCGTATCTACACAGCGGAAAGGATTAGTTTGAAGTTAGGAGGTGACTTGAGAAGAGCAACCACTTGAAGAGCACTCACTTGACCACCTGATCTAGGAAGGTGATGTAGCGAAAGTAAACGGGCCGCTTGTTCTCGCAGAACAGGCGAAAGAGCTCACGACCAATGGGTTGCTGATCTATCACGTAGCCATAGCTTATATCTAGGGGATAAATAGGGATTAAGTAGCACCTAAGTATGCACCATACACATTTTGGCTAATTTTAAAGTCTCACCTAGTTTGTCTTTCAGGTTGATGCATTGCGATATGTGTGGGAATTGCAATATTTTGCGCCATTTTTTGCTCTTTCCCTTGTTGCTGTCGGAACCACCTGGAAAATCAATCGAAATGAAGCGAATTAAGACGAGTTGGTCAAGGTGTTTGTGCTTAGAGAGACTTTGAAATTATTTAATATTTAATAGGTCAACAACTCAATTGACCTCTTATGAATAGCAATTTCTAGAGTCCAAATACCACACTCAAAACACTCTTCACTATGATTTCTCGTATGCCTGGTCAAAGTGCAAAGGTAAAGTGAGCATTTTGAGGCTGAGGATGAGTTTGAGAAGGGGTTCGGCGTGGACGTGTGCACTGATTGGTACTCCGCAGTGCCATCGACAAGCTCTTCTTCTGTCTGGTTTAACGTCATGCTGGCAATTCTGTTTTATTTGCACTAGCAACGAGCCATAAAAACAATATTTCCAATGTGAAATGCATAAAATGCATCCACATAAACACGGGACTCTCGGAGGGGGATCACAAATAAACTGCATTGAGTGCTCCACTCACTGTTCTCGTCCGTTGATTCGTGACTCGTGACACTTGGAGCGGCTGTTGACACGGCCAGCGGATGAATGGAACGAATCAGTGTTTATGTAGCCCCAGATCTCATCTCGTTCTCAGTCAATTTCGTTTTATTTTTATTTATTTATTTATTTATCTTGTTTTTCGCCAAGTGACCACACACAAAACCCTCATTACACTGAATAAATCACTAAATCAACTGTGACTCGGCTTACTCGCTTCCCTTTCTCTCAGTGCCTGCCTGGCTGGCTGGCCAGTCGATAATAGTAGAGCCATAAAATCTAACAAGAAAATTAAGTGTATAGCCGAGGCCAGGCACCCGGGCAAAGGAGCATCTGGCGGAGCACGGGGTGGTGGCCAGTGAGAGGGCATAAATGTCAGAAGCAGTCAAAATCAAGTGCAAAACGTAGCGAGTTCGCAACAATGTCGGAGCGGAAGCGGAAGGAGCGGCGGCGGGGAAGCAGGAACAGAAACAAAGCCAGTCAAGGAAAATGGGTTAATATGCCCATCGTTTTCTCCTCACACACACAGCGATAATAGGGGTCAGAAAAATAGTAACCGGTTTAGCTAGAGGATTATTACAATAACTTAATCTTTTCAAATTACTAAAGTTCCTTTACTAATTTTAAATACTTTTACTTGATCTTGGTGTCACTTGCTATCATTTATTTACTTTACTAATATTTTTTTTAATATTAAATAAAAGTACTTAATCCCTCGACCTCAGCCGTCTGAGGGCCACCCTGAAAAGTATGCTATAGATGGCTCAAAGGCAGGCACACTCTGCCATTTACTACAAAGTAGGCGTGCTTATGGCGTAAAAGCAACCTTGTAATTTTGATTTCCCGAGCAGAGTCTTGCCCTGCATTCGTTTTGGAGCGTTTGGAACGCAGAATACACTCCAAATAGTCAGACCTGTCTGGCCACAGAGAGAGAGAGCATTAGCCACTTATTTATGTTGGCAACAGTCTGCTGCCAAAAGTTTGGCCCCCTCTCCAGATTAAAGTTCCTTGCGAGGATCTTGCAGAGCGTGCGCATTTAATTTAGTCTCGGTGCAATTATGCAAAAATAAACTCGAAAACTTTGAAGGACAGTAGCAGCAGTCGTAATTTCCATGAACGAGGAGCCGCCGCCGCCGCCGCCACCTGAAGGATGAGTTGCGTCGTTGCTCCTCTTCGCTTAGTTAAATGAAATTACCGGCAAAAAGTTTAGGCAAAGGGAGAAGTTAACCCTAAGCCTGGACTGCTGACTGCAGAGCGTTCCAGGGGCTTACCCAAGTTTGTCCAACTAACAATTAGGCAACAGAGCCGGGCAACTAAAGCAAATATCAAATGTGTGGGCCAAATGCGAGAATAGCATTGTGGGATTAAAATGGAAAACCTTTTAAATGTTTATTAAAATCGGATATAATATAGATTATTGAACAGATTTGTGTGGTATTTTAGGGAGAAAATATTTGTATATATAAAGTCTACTCAATTCCCCTTCAGAAATGTATTTCTATAATCCCAGCACGCGTCTTCTTTGCCTGGGAAACTTTTCCCTGGTCATCGATGGCCCTGGGAATCTTCCAATAAATGGACAGCTGCCCTTAAATGCTACTTTCGGCTATGGCCGAGAAAAGTTTTGTAAAGTTTTTGCAATTATTTGGCGAGGCGTAAAAACAGAAGCAGCAACATTTCAATGAATTACTCGAACAGCCAGCAAAACTTGTACGTGAAATGGAAATGGTGGAGCCAAAGACGACCCAAAAGTCAGGGAAACATTTTCAAAACAAATAAATCGTATTATGTGAGGGGTTTTCTCCACGGTTCGCCGGTACATGTGGCAAGGAAAAAGTAATGGGGAAACTGGAAAAAGAAAAGTGCTATAAAAACTTATTAATGAAGCCATCGCAAGGCTAATTTGCGGTTGATGGCTTTTCTAATTAAAACCAATCAATAAGAAAAATTGCGTCCACTTCCGCTCCACTCCATCCTTCCGGTCTTGTGTCTTGGTGATGGTCCTGGTCTTGCTCCTTAGCCCTTTGGACCAAGTCGAGCGGCTACAAATGCAATTTGTCAGCCGGAGCGACTGACAACTGCAATGCCAGCTAATTGAGTGGCCCAGACGCAAACAATAGAGGGATAAAGGATAAGGATAAGGACTCATCACTGGCGACATGGGGACTTGGAACCTCTTTTATTTACGACTCAACAAGTTGACACAAGATTACGCGGTCAGCTTCGGAAAAAGAAATTACAATTTACATTAAACGTTCGCTGATTTATCGATTCGCATTAAAAGTTTTCGGGGCAAAAGTTTTATGGACCCTGGCCGCCGCGCTGGCCATCCTTATGAGCAATATTCCCGCTGGACGCCAAGAAGTATGTGACATAATTTATAAGTGTCAAGTTGTTTCGCCGCTCCACTCTCGCTCGCCGTTTTAGTGTAATTTGATGTAATTTTTCAGCTTGATGAACACTGGAACTGGCCAAGGAACAGAGCAACGGAAAGCTACGAGGCGGCCACCAACTGTTAGCTGCAATTATTTATGGCCCGCTCTCCACTCCAGCTGACGGAGGAGGAGTCCTGGTCCAAGGTTAAGTGCGTGCTAATAAGCTCACGGCCACGGCCCTGGAGGAGCCATCGCAAAAGGCTTTCGATTGACTGGGGAAATCTATTATGGAGGCGGTGAAGTCGGGCTGAAACCCAAGCTCTGACCAAAGGGAATAGGGAATCGACCATTGGCAGTGGACGAAAACGTGAATATTGAAAATAATTGAAGCCTTTTAAGGCAGGAGAAACGAAGGAAATAGGAGGAAAAAGGTAAATCCTATTTATTTGTCACAAGAAAACTTTAATTATAATAAAGTTTGTTGTAAATTGGGGGAAATATTGAAGAATTAAGTAAATAAATACACAAATAAATATAAGTAATGCTGCCTTAAAGTCTCATCATACGAAAATAACAAATTAACTTGAAAATCAACAACAAGCTGATAAAAAATACATTTTTTCTCATAAATATACCCAGTTCCCGCTACTGATGCATCTTTAAGCCCCCTGACGTATTGATAATCTGGCTCTTCAACCCCACTTAACCTCTCATTTGTCTCTGCTTTTGCTTTTGCTTTTTCTGCTGTCTGCGTTTTGATTGTTTAAAGTTCAGCGTCACGGCGACAGCAAACCAAACATGTATTAAAGCAGCAACACAAATGTTCAACAACAATTTGTACACACCTCGCTAATGCAAAACAAACAGGCAACAACGACAACACAAAAACAAACACAAGCAACAACAAAATAAGAAAAATAATAAATAATACAATAACAAGCAGCAACGTCAGCGTTCCGGAGACGGCACGGTTCGGATCGAGCAGCGTTACGCTGACGATTTACCTACAGCGAAGCGCACATTAAATTAATTATTACTGTTAAAAACCCATAAAAATACAAAATAACAATAAAAAGCCGTAAAAGTTACGCCGCCGGCAATCGAAAAAGTTGATTGGCAGTCGCATAACGCAGACATCCCACCTCCCGCCTCATCGATGGGGTTTTTTTTTGGGTGGCTGGGCGGTGGCTGGTGCGCAAGGTCGGGGTGATTGGAGCCGAAGAAGAGGGGAAAATAAAAGCAGACACTGCCACACGAATTGCATGTAAATGTGCGTTTGATTGGGATACCTTTTAATTGCGAGTTTCAGGCACCACTCCCAGGACCAAAGAATGTGATATGCAAGTTGCCATGGAACACATATATTACCCCTGCTGCACAGAGAACAATTAGGGCAAAAAAGAAGAAATATCTTACATCCCGGTCTAAAGGTAAATCCAGATTTTATTACAATTTTTAAATCGATTTCTTTTAAATATTATTCCAATATTAATTTTGTATATCTGATTGGCTTATTGTGTTACATGAGAAGTAAATGTGAGAGTGATCTTAATGTTCTCAAGTACGAATTCAGTTAAAGGCTTTGGGATAATAGTCCAGTCTCGAATTATGTGGATTAAATCAGCAAAAACTTTTATATATTATTCCGACATTAAGTACCCTAATCTAAAAACAAAAAATATAATAAATTATTAAATTATCATCCCCTAAAATACATTATTTTCCGTGCAAAAAAGTAAAAGAGCGAGGTCAGTTAAAACTGCAGCAAAGGGAAAGCCACGCACGGAATGCAGATAATGGCCCTTTGCACACCCACCAATATATGAAATGGGTTTTAACCAACTAATTAAATGCGTGATAAAATAATTACATGAGGTAAATATGAAAATCGACCCCAAGCACGTGCCCGGCAAGGAACCCTACCCTACCTCAACCGGAATTTAGCGGCGGGAGAAGATTTCCCTTTATGCGAAAGCGATTAATGGACAGCCCGGCTATTAGGTGCAATTTATTACAGCAATAGAAGGAACCCGAAACCAGAATAAAATGTCCGATAAAGGAAATGTGAATGGACGCACCAGCAGCAGGCTAAATTAATTAACTTTAACCCAATATTAGCAGTGGTAATAAAGCACAGCCCACACACAAAGAGTCTGCCAACGATGTATATAGATCGCATAATATAAATGTAGCCATTATTCAGGCAAATGAATATGGGGTTCATTCATCGCGAAATGAGCACCGATACCGACATGCCCCGCTCAAGTGTTTGGCCTGCAATTGGAAAGTTGAAATACCCATCGACAAACTCAAATATTTTCATTGAAATTCCGGGCACACGCGAATAAAACTGAAAAGTAAATATCTATATAAATCGCATCATCGAAAGCGGCCAGCCGGCCGGTGTTCCCACTCAAGTGGCCCGCCAACAAGCCTTCTCTTCTTCGCTTCTACAGATAAAAAGTATAAAAAAAAGAGGCATTACTCTTTATTTCGGTGTTTGTGTGTTTGGCTGCCGGGCGATAGTTAAATTAGTCTGGCACGGCCATAAAACAACGGGAAGCGCTCGCTCTCTGTCCGTTATAAAATATTTTATTGCTCGACATTATTAATTTGTTTTATTTCATTTTCAGTTTCATTTCCACTGCCCCGTTTTATTTTCCCAGCAGACGCAGACAGTAGGACCAAGAGGAGCAAGCAGGGTCCTGCCATCAACTGGGAACCTGGGACACACAATTTGCTGCTTCGTTTGCTTTGTCTTTCAAGCTTCATTTGCTCGGCGGGCACAAAATTGGCGCCTTTTGTGGGCGTTTTTTAATGGCTTCGTCCGAGTGGCGGAGTGGCGGAAAGAAACACAGTTTTACTTGAGGGTAAAACTATAAAGAAAAGTTTATTCATTGGCGCCGTCATTTTAGACCTCCTTAAGTCCTCAAAGAGCCCACGGCAAATGGTCCAGGAAATGGTCTCAACTCTCGGCGCTAGTAATTTCGAGGGTATTAGTGAAAGGTTCTCTTGAAAAGTGAGAAAGAACTCCGAAAAGTGTAAAATGAATTGTATTTTTCCTCTCAACGTGACGGACGTCCTTTGATGTCCTTTGCACGTTTCCCGCGTCATAAGCTTACGTCTCACAAAATGTCAAAATGTCAAGCGGGGCGCAAGTTGTGATTCACATATGTATGAGCCTTAATTTATTCATTCGCATACAAAGTGGGAAGTGGAGTTCTCCAGCTGTGTGTCTTTTATTTGAGCTCCACCTTCCGTTGTTTCGCTTCGTATTATTTTTTTCACCGTTTAGTTGCTGGTTGTATTTGTTTCGCTACTTGGCCAATAAATGAGCATAAACTGGCTCACACGGCAGATCGCTTCGCTTCTACGTTTATATGGGGCACATGATGTCGTAAAACGCACAATAAACGAAACGTAAACATGGTCGAGGAAGCGTGCTTAAGCGCACAACACTGCGTATGCGTAATGGCACCCGGGCGAGTTACGAGCTACCTGAGACTGAGACTGTCCAGAGACAATGGCCCCCAACTGGACCATCTCCTCTCCTCTTCGCCCAAAATCTACCATCACATCCGCCTCACGTAGCCAGAGCCAAGACGTAGCCAGGCAGGACCCTCTGGCCTAATGGGCAATATAAAAACTGATACGCATTCCACTGCCTTCGGCTGGGGAGTTCTTTCTGCAAGTATCTCTATTTCCACGTTTAATTAAAGGGACCTGTCCAGGGGCTCCCCCGGCGTATATAGAGTTGAATGCAAAACTGCAAATATTGACACAACTGACTTGACATGAGCGCCTCTCCCGAATGGCCATCCGGCTGGTAAATAGTTTCTGCAGCAGCCGCGGCCGCTGGCTACAAATGCTGGCCGAAATGCCCGAAAGCCCGAAAAGCATTGTGCAAATATCAACAGAAACCGACCAAGCCCCACCATCCCACACACCTCCGCCGTGTTCTGAACAAAAACACTGTGGTTTGGCTTTGTTTCCCCTAGAACATCCATCCAAACTGGCAGTCGGGCGCCGGAGACTACTGAGTACTGCGTTCTGTTCTGGCTGTGGCGCATTGCGCCAGCCTTTTACATCAAAATATATATGTATATAAATTTAATACCCTTGCATAGGGATATTATGATTTTCAGGGGAGCTTTACTGGGGACTCTGTAGCTATTTCTAAACAGGGAACTCCAGCAATTTTTACTGCAAATTGGAAATATGTGAGCCTATTTTCTGATATAAGATATATTTGTTTAGTAAACTCTAAGGGCATTCATAATTTCGGTTCGAAAGCTCGCCTCATTTCCATGTTTTTGTTTTAATGGGGTGATTTTATTTTTTGCACGGGCTTAACAGAAACAGAAACTTGTATGAACTTGCGAAATAGATTTTTGCAAACAGAGTGAGTCGAGCGCAGCGTTGTGTGTGGGAAACTACGTGACGTTGTTGGCTGTAAATAAATGATGGAAAAAAACGTTGGCTTTGTGGCAGCGGATGTGGGTGGGATTTGAAAATCAAATGAAATTGAAATGTTTTTAAATTCTGGCATAAATATTGCAGGGCGAAACAATGCGGATTGGTATTGGGATTGGGAATTGAAAATTACAAATGTTGACTTTGGCAAAGAGCGTCAGAGGTCAGAGGAAAACCATTATACAACCTCACAGATAATAAAACTATATACTATACTGGCTCCTCTTTATCTTGGAAAAACTAAAGTTTAATCAGGAAAACTTGCCACTTTCCTTACTCATTAGTTTTCCTCCATTTTCTTAGCTACTCTATGCAGTTTCCCGGCTTGGCTAGCACAAAGGAAGGCGGATAGAAAAGTGCAGCATACTTGGAAGTTTTTAAATTTATTAAATTAGTATGATGAGCGTTGTTCATTTCACGCCAAACACTTTTGCATTCTTCTCTCATTTCACTTAACCACTCGTGGGCCATAGTTTCCGGTGCTCCATTCCCTCCCCATATATACACAGTCTTCTATATATCCCCGTTGCAACGTTCAAGTGCATTTCTTGTTATAATAATTCGCTGTCGTTGGCGCCCGTTGTTGCTGTTATAAAAATTTCACAAGCCGAGACAGAGTGGGGAAAAACTAAAAAATAAAAAGGAAAGCTCATATCCTACTCAAGGAAATTGTCGCTGCATGTTTGAGTGGGTAGTGCGGGTAGTGCCTCCTCCAATTTATATGTACCCTCCACGTCGTATATACTGGCATAGTTCTATATATACTTGTGGTCTTGGCTGGTTTATATAAGTACGGCGAAAGCAGCATCAGCCAAGGGGCAAACTCAAGGGCTGAAGGCTGAAACCTCCTTGCGCTGCGGCCGCTCCTGTGACATTGTATTTGAAAATATTTCATGCCGGCTGGAGCCGAGGGGGAGCGAGCGAGCACTCCAGTTGAAACCAGATTCCCCGCCAGAAGCCCTGCTGCTCCGCAAAATTTCCATTTACTTCCACTTGGTGCGGCGCGTGGCCTGGCCAGAGAGTTCGCATGAATTCTCATTGCTTTGCGTAAATTGTCGGCCAATTATAATTATTGTTTTCAGCATTACACAATTATTTAACTGGTTTCGTTTGCGGCCCTCAGAAGTTGCCAATTAAACAAGTTGGCTGCCCAGCATCCTTTTCAATTTCCAGCATAACTTCTGCAATAGTTTTTCGATTTTTTCCTTCTCTCACTTGGAAGCCAGTCAGGTGTATTTCTGGGCAGATTTAATGACATTTTCAACTCGGAAAAAACGGCAGAGAAAAAACGTATTGGTAAATATTTTGTGAGGAAAACGAAACTGATAAAAACTTTATTCTGCAGCAAAATGTACAAGAGACGAACTATTTAATAGAATGAAGAACTTTAGCTTAAACTTTCTAATGGAATGGGTTTAAGAAAACTCAGAGGAGGCGTCGTCATCTCAGCTCAGTCTAATTGAATAGAGAAAATAAAAGAAAAACTTAAGGCAAAATAGGAACAACAACTGAAACTAAATAGGACTTTAATAGGACTTCCTACAAGTAGACTATGTAAATGGAAACTAGCAAAGGGAATCTTCAGCTAATCACTGATAAATTTCCTTTGAAAAAAGGTCCTTCATAGAATTTCCGAATTATTATGCCTTTCATACGAACAGCAACAGCTCCGACATTTTCTTTTTGGCCTCTTGGACGCCTTTTTCTTAATATTTTTTGGCCCTTTTCCGCACAGTCCCACGCAAATGTCTCCTCTTTGATTGCGGAAACGGAAATTATGGCCAACACTCAGCAGCCTCCTTCCGTTTTCAGCTCTTCCGCCCCTTTGCTTTGGCCCTGCTAAATGTTTTTTAAACACTTTTCGCTTCGGCAATCATCTGAAGAATGCAGTTTGTGTTGGAAGGAGGTACGGGCGGCTCTTACGGGTCTGTTGATTTTTGCCTGGGTTAATATTGATTTTCGGTTAAATTAGTTTATCTAGGAAAATTGGTAGGACCAGGAAGGGCTCTTCGCTTGCTTGCTCCATGTGTAATTACTCGAACAGGACCTTTATGCTCGGCCTTGGGGGCGATGGTCCAGGAAATTTGATTAACCTTGTGCCAGGCAAGAAACATAAAAAACTACATAGAAACATGCATCGGGGCCAGCGATGTGACAATGTTTTTCGGCATCTGTTCGTCGGCCATAATTAAACGAACACAAAACGAGGGACGGTGCCCGAAATTAGTTGGGCAGCCGAGCAAATCCCGCTCATAAATAAATATGCCGAAAGGCGCGTGTTACGAGCCTCGTGATGTTGTAATAAACATAAAAGCAAACAAAGGGGAAAAAAATTGAAACGAGGCGAAAAGCGGAGGACCGACCGGGTTTCATCTCATTAAATTTCAATGAAAAACCGCGCAAATGAAAAGTGGAAAAACAATAAAAATCAATAAAGCGTATTCAATTTCGCTTGCTGGCGTTTATTTTGTGTTTTCCTCTTTTTCGCCTTTCGTTTTTTTCTCACTCTCGTTTGATTAATCATACGACGCGTGTGCCGCCTGCCAGCCTGAACTCATTATCGTATCGGGCCGTCGGTTGGGTGACAATTTTCGTAGGGAACGACGTTATTTCTGGCAATCACCGACAGCCTTTCGCCTTTTAGCCTTAAACTCAGACAACTGTTGTCAAGGACTTTGACCTTTTGCGATAAGCGGCGGCGGCGGCGGCGGAGGCAACGGAGGACATGAGGCGCGCACGTGGAATTGAGAGACGAGAACGCACCGATGACGACAAGGACGTCAAGGACGGAGAAAAACACATCAAAGGCGGCGGCCGCCTTTCGTAGGTCCTCGAGAGACCCCAAAAAGCGGATCCGATCCCTCCTGTTCCGGATTCCGTGCTGAAATTTGAGTGGTTCGTGTGCTGTTGATAATTAAATAAAGTAAAACCAAGTAAAATAAAATAAAATAAAGGCTGTCTAAATAAAAAGCCCGTAGCAAAGGAATTTGTAATGCAAATGCCTCCCCACATTCACTGGCATTTAAGGCACGCCGCAGAGCAGGGACTTGGAATTGCAAATTGGATCAAAGGCATTGCACGTTCCTCTCGCCATTCTCTAGGCGGCAGCGGCGGTGGCGGCGGCCGTCGCATTAAAGTGCAATTTGCCAAGCGAAAACCGAAAAACAATTCGGCAAAGCATACAAATAATACAAATAATCAGGCTGCGAGCGAGAAGAGGCCGAGGCAGAAGAATGCCGAAAAGTTCTTGGCCAAAAACTTTTCACACAAAACCAAATTGCAAAGAAGGCATAGTAGCAGCAGCACATGGCGCGTGTCTCGCATTTCAACTTTTGCCAAGTGTAGTTTGTACATAATTTAAATAATTCTGCCCGGCGCTGACAGTCCGAACGTGCTGCTCGTGTCGTGATTTGATACTCGATTTCGGTCCGACCGATTCACTCACTCGCTTTCGTCGCATTCGGCCAACGCACTCGGGAGAACGGAGGAGAATGGTTACCGGAGCTGGGCGGCGCTGGCAGCTTGGAACTGGGAGCCCAAAGCACTCTTAGCCTGGTCTAAACAACAACCGGCAGTTGGCAAATAGCAGCGGGCAGCGGGCAGCAGGCAGCATTGCAGCTGTCAAAGTATTTGTCAAAATGTTGCATATTTCAGCGTCAGCAATGAATTTCAGAAATGTTTTCGCCTTATGCTCTCCTCATCTGCTCAACTACTTGATAGGTATTAGTTTCCATTCGGGGTCTGATCGAACAGGGACTTAATATGAAATGTTTTGGGTTGCTTGTTTCTTACTTTTTGCAATCTTATTATAATTCTCGTATTTATTTTTCAGAATATTTGACACTTTAAAATTTAGCATTTAGCATTTAGCATTTCGTATATTTAATTCGTACACTTGGATATCTCTCCTTCTTTATTTTTATGTCACTAGTAACCTAACTTATATTTTATAATAATTTCCTAGTTTCAGTTTACCACAACTTTTAATTTTATTAATTAACATGGGTATTAGGCATCTTTCACTTATTTTCTCTACTCTCTACTCTTCATCCTGCTCGTTACTCTAGCACTAGTCACTTTGTCCCCATGTACACTGGCTCTTGGCGTGCTTTTGGTCCACAAACTAGTTTGCCATCTAATTGCCATTGGCTTTTATTTCAGTCTTTCCCATGTATATTACTTTTTGTGTTTTATAATTCATCGTTGCGTGTGTGTGCAACTGTGGAAAAGTATTTAGTTGCATAGAAAAATGTTCAACAACGAAATAAACATTCTCGGACACAAAGTGTTGGGGCTAAGGACTAGAAGTTACCCACTAATACTGATAATATATAATTTAGTGTATAATTTAAGGTTTACTTAGAGGCAGGCCATCCTTTAAGTGGAAATTATAGAAGAGTATTCTTTTTTATTTTTTCCTATATATTATTTCTTAGCCAAGACTGTGTGCTGTGCAAGGCAAACATCATGCCCATTTAGCTAATGAGTGTGCTCGATGTAGAAAACTATTTCTGCTGCAAATAATATTGTTGCTGCTGTTGTCGATTGTTGTCCGCTGTTGCACATATGGTTGCATTTGAAGTTGTACAACATTTGTGTAATATATCGCTGAACAAGTGAGCGATCGGGGCGAGTGAGTGAAGGCAACCAGCAGCTGTTGCCAGGGAAGCTCTTTAAAAATGGCTAAAAGGGGAGTTTTCCTGTGCTTTCTTTTTGCTCTATTAAAGGCTTTTTCGAACCAGATTCATCGCAATTATCTGGGCCAGTTTATCAGTCTGGGATTTGCATGTATAATTTTGCGGGTAAGAGTATTTTTTCTATTTTCGGACGGTCTGTCCATTAGCCGGGCACATGGCCGAGATAGAAGATTGCCTGATAACCGAACTTGCAGAGGCGTCGTGGAGCGCTGATAACATGGGGAGTGGAGGAGCACTGGATGAGGAGTCTGGTTTACCCGGAGCCATTCACAATTATTCTCAATCTACGCCAATTTGGCAAGACTCGTCGAAAAGCATTCAAATGCCAAATAATGCCGCTCTATTGGGTGCAAAACAAATCAATTAAGCCGCGCACAATTTTCGTTGTCAACGCATGCGAAATTGTTATAAATTGACACTGCGAGAGACGCGAGAGTAGCGTCTAGCTTTTTGTGTGCCATTGAATTATTTATGAATGAATTTTATTAGTTGCCCTCATTGGCGGCTCATCAGTGTCCGCTGACTTGACATTAATTGCAGTCGAGTCAGTGGAGTCAAGTCAGGCGACTTACAAGCCGAATGAGCAGGCAAACAGTCAATTAAATGCTCTACATTTTGCCAAACATTTGATTTAATTTCGGTTCGCTTCGAGTGGAGCCTCACATTCGAGAGCCCGCACTTGCCGATAGATAAATGTTTGCTGTTGCCACAAAGCACGAAAAAAACAAAAAAACAACAGGCAGAGAAAAAACAAACACACATGCCGCATTCCCACATTAACTGGCCTTGTTTGGCAGCTCATTTGACAGCCTTACAACATGATCGATGCTCGTTATTTACTCTTGCCCATTTTCCCTGCCGTTCGGCTGCAGTTTGATGATTTTCATTTGCATTTAGTTATCATAAACTGGCGATTTGATGCCGTTTCTGATTGATGGTTTTGCCGTTGCCAATAAAAGCCGGCTAGCTGGCCAGACTGCAATTTCTCCTATTTGCCATACATACATCTCCTTCCTTGTCCAAGCAGACACTTTCCCCGACGGACATTTGCATGTCTGACTTCTCGGCACTTAACAGATGAATCCGGATAAGTGATGAGATAGAAAGCAGCAGGACCAGGAGGAGGAGCAGCTTCAGCAGCAACATCAGCAGTTGGCAGGCTGAAAAATGAGCGGACTTTCTCAATTTTCCAGACTGATGCAGCCTTTCAATTTTATAATTAAAGTGCAACAAATATGCAGTTATTTTATTATCATTAATTTAAAGCTTAGCTTGAGTGACGTTTAATTAAAAGAATACTCTTTCACTCATAAATAGAAGCAAGTGTCTGTTAAATAAATGTCTTGGCAAAAGTAAGCCGCTTGGAAAGGCAAAGAAATGTGACTTATCAGCCTCAGCTACTGGCATTGTTTATCTCCGGGCGGGAATCCGTCCGTATAAGTATAAGTGTGTTATTTTTAGACTGACAAGCCTCGCAAACCCAACCCAGGCCCAGCACAGCCGCCCACTCACTCGCAGACAATCAGCAGGCGGTGGCTGTCAGTGACAAAAGCAAATATGCAATGCCAGAATGCATTGACAGCGGCAAAAGCCAAGCGACAGCAGTTGAAGACGGCAAGGAGGGGCTGCCTCCGCCTCTCGGCGCATTCTAATGCGCTCCGAGCGGCTTATGCTCATGTTATAATACGATATAAGGGTGTGGTGTGTGCACAGCCACTTTCCCCCGCCACTGCTGCAGCTCAGTGTGCACACTGTACACACGCCAATCGCGTTGAGCGCATTAGGCAGCTTGTAAGTAGTAATTATAATTAAATACGCATACGCAACGAGAAATTGCTCATACGCCGCGTGTGCTACCGAAGCCGAGCGGCGTCATAAATATAGCAACACGGGCTAATGGGAAATGCATAGCCATAGCTGGCAGCCACGGCTGCAATCACCATTATCATTGCCTTGGCCCGGCACATCCTTAATCCTGGAATTGTAATTAGCTTTGCCTTCGAATGCCGCAGGGCGGAAATAATTGCAGCTTCAGGAATTTATATTGCAAGCCAAGCAACTAATAATAATAGCCATACGGCCAAAAATATATTAGAAGCTCAGCTTGCAAGCCGGCCAAATGTTACAAATCATAAATTGGTCTTTCGAGCTGAAGGCATTTCACAAAACTTGACAGGGATCACACATTAAGCCAGTGCACATGATTGCAAATTTGGTGCGATAAAGACATGCCATAAATCCCAATCCCCTGCTCCTTGCACATTGACTGAAATTAATAACGCAATAAAACCCAGAAGAATCCTTGCCGGGATGAGAAGGAAAATGTAATGGCGTGTGTCATTCAGGCGTAATCCGTAGATAAACATGGGGCCAAGGCATGACGATTAGGTTTTGCCAGTCTCTGAAGTTATGTCATGACCTTCTGGGAAGCTGCATCGGTTTGTCGGATCTCTTTCGTATTTGCTAAAATGGTGCGGTTTGATTTCAGTTTCAGTTGCTGTTTTTATATGGGAACTGTCACTGGGGACCGCGGGCTGCCAGTGCCAAGTTAAACAAGCCGCTCCGCCATCAACCATCCAGACACCAAATAAACAATAAGCTTCGCTCTGCGATTTCAATTGCAACTGCAAGCTCGTCAGCTTTTGTGGCATCAACAATTTAATTGAAATTGCATTTGCAATTCTCTCGACGCGCTATCAATAAATAAAATCAATTCGAACAACAGTTTATAGATACTGGGTGTGAGGATCAGCGTACTTGGGGCAGAGTGCATTACTTCTATTGTTATTATGCTTATGCAGTTGCAACTGGAATTTAAACGGCAAACGGCAAATGGCAAATGGTAAATTGAAATTGAAAAGCTTTTTTGCCAACAAGAAACACAATGAATTGCTATATATTTAGCTGTCGCTGCATTTTATAATTGCTTTTAAGCCTCAGCAGCAAAAGCAAAACCGAGCGGCTTACCTTTGGTTTCCCCATTTGCCGTTGACATTTATTTATTTGCTTTGGGGAATTGCTGCTGGTGGAGCTGCCGCTGCCGCTGACAACATTTCAACTTGCTGGCACATTTGGCAACCAATGAAGTGTAAAGACCCGGGCTGCATTTTAGAAATTAAAGCTGCAACATCGACACAGTCCCGGTGACTGTACTCGCACTCGCACTCGCACTCTGCAGCTTAATGGATAATGGATGCGTTGTATGCTGTCAAAAATTGAATTGAAATTGATATGCGAAGCGCGCGTGAGAATCGCAAACTGCCATAAACCTGAAATGCTGTCATTTATATGGCAAAATTGCGCATACGACACGTTGTCAGCAGCAGCAGATACAGCAGCAACAGGAGCTTCATTTCAAGGGGTACTACCTATACGCACAGTGGTCAGAATATGCTTTATATCAGCTTCTATCTTGAGGAGGTTCTCTCCGAGAATAAATACCCAATAAATCAAAGGAAAATCCCGGCAAATCACGTTCGATTGCGCTCACTTTAAGGCAAAAAGGTGAGCCCCGGGCATAATCGTAAAAGTCGCCAAATAAATATTAGCCAGGCCCAGTGTGCCCATATAACTCACTTTCCTTTCATCAGCAAAAATTTTCACTGCGACACTTACATTTTCATGGCAGACGCAAGCATAAAATATGCCAAGTTCCGACTCCTCTTCGCCTTTTTTTGTTTTTTGTTTCGCTTTATGCCAGCCCATAAAAAGCGAGCTTCTCAGAGGTGTGATGGGAGGGACGACGACTCCCTCCCTCACAATTTCTTGGCACACTGCAAACTATGGGCGTTTCTTTTTTATTTAACGCAGTCTCTAAGCTCAGTGGCTCACTCCCGCGGCATTGTTCGTGCTCGTAAAATGGCAGGCGACAGGGCCTAAAAGCAGGCAACACGCACTGCGCCCGGGGCCATCAATCATAAGGCTGGTCCTTGGGGGGACGAGCAGTGGCAGGATACACCAATGGGCGACTCTGCTTAACAAAGACAAATAGGCGAGTTATCCTCGGGATCTGGTTGTTTTGACCAGAAGAGCAGCTTACGGCTCACGCCCCTCGTCCCTCGTCCCTCGTCCCTCGTCCCTCGTCCCATCCTCAATCCCAAAACCAAACCCAATCCCAGACTGTCTGTCGACTGGCATTTGCGTTCATTGCGCATACGTCGCGTTGCCTTGCCGACAAATTAATCACAATCCAACCACCCAGCGATCCAGGGAGCATCTCCTTCTGCTTCTCCTCCTCCTCCTCCTCAGGGAAAGCGACATGAAAATCCTTCGTCGCCCTGTAAAACTCACATCACTTTGCGACTTTTGATGCTTTTAATTTATGAGTCTGGCACGCTTGTTGCAGCTCCGCCCGGCAAATTAAAACAAGAATCCAACATAATAAAAATAAATTAGAGCCAAGCTCTAGAATAGCAAGTATAAGAAATATAAAAAGCATTACTTTGCATGGAATTTCGGGATGCCGGGGGCTTTGTTTCCCCATACACATATATAAATAATGCACAGTATAAAAAATTAATTGTCAAAACAATCAATAAATTTGCTTTATGGCCCCGACTCCAATGGACGTGGGCTCGTGGCAGGCTAATGGCGCTTAAGTCGCTTTGCTTATCGCTCCGTCCGTCTCTCCCGCTCTTCCACCCGCCATATTCGGCTATATGGTATACATAAATCTGACTGTTTGTCGATCTGTCGGACGTCGTCCGCTGCCAGTGGGCAGCCCCGGCGGCTTCTTTGCTTTTCATTGCTTTCTTTTCTTTTTTGGGCAACAAAAGTGAATAGATTCAATTTATTTTGTATATAATCCGCACGCCTCTCAAACCAGAGAGGCAGAGGGGTGGCCCACAGGCGACTGTGCAAGTTGCGTGTGCCGACGAGCTCGCAGAGATAAAGGTAAAAACTGTATACACATACGGGTATATATAGTGAAAAGCAGGAATAAGGCAATAGAGAAAATTTAAAAATATTAGCTTGAAAGCATTTTATGATTGATGTTAAGGAAGCCTCGGAACACAGATCAAAAGGGAGGGAAAAGATAAACTGAACTAGACTTTATTAGATGGGAATCTGTTTCTAAGTTCATCAATTTAATTTAAAATAGATCAATACTTTTTACAAATTGTACCAAAGTCGTTTTCCAAAATAATTACATACTTAATTACAGTTTACGCTAGATATATAGCAATTAATAACTGATTGCTTAGTTAATCAAATACTTTAGACTAATAGATCAACCCTATATTTTAAATATTGATTTCTAGTCTGCTGCATAGTTATTAAAAAATTTACAGTTCCGGTTATAGCTCGGGGCGCGTTTCCATTAAATTTTAAAACATTAATCATACGCCCGGTTGACCACTGGCCAACACTCATGGCGCTGGCGACGGGATATTGTTGTCGCAGGATCGCATTTGTGTTTACAACATGAACCTGTCCGTCGCTGCGGTCATTAGTGCATGCATTTTTAAGCATGTCAGCGACCCACCGCTGCGATGTGGGGTTTCAGGAAACAGGATAAGGGATACTGGGATACTGGGCCACCACCTGGCGCATTTCGCTGTGCGGTCGTCACAATAAATATTACATTACGCTCATGGTTCATGCAGAGAGGAAATATATGGAGGTTGGGTGGTCTTGGGTGAAAACCAGTTAATTCTAAGGCACGCGGCTCGAAAAACCCGTAACCGGAGAGCTTTCTCTGCAGGAGCAGTATAAGGTGGGATTCCCCGGCGGTCGCTTAATGAGATTCTACAAATTCCAAACTAGATTGAATCACAAATGCAAACGAGGAGAATAAAACTCAATCTATTTGATGGCTATCGGAATATCCATTTCAATCAATTAACAAGGGAAAGCCAACATTTTTGGGGACGAAAGACGAAAGACGAAGACAAATGACAAATGTCCCAAGACGAAGCGAAGGGAGAACGCCGTAAGCGGTTATGCTTTGCCAAAATAAAAGGAAAAACGTGTATTTGAATACTCATATTTCGCATATTACGTATACGCGCGCCATCGACAAACGATTAAATATTCCGATTAAATATTCATTTGCTGACGCAGCAGCACGTCACTTAATACAGCGTTCGATTCGCGACTCTCGGGGGTCGACGTTTCGATGTTATTTCTTATTATTGCTCCCGCCAGCCGCTGTTTCTGTTTCTGTTGTTGTTATTGCCGTACTGATTATTTCTGTTTGCCTACGTCAAAAACAGTTTGTATCTGTATCTGTTTCGGTTTCTGTGCGCGAACCCCCAACAACTGTCGGGGCTACCGGTTTTTCAAAAGCAATCTCTTGAATTCCCACAGCGGCAGCGTACAAAAAAGTAATAAGAAAAAAACACTGAAACAGAAACAGACATCGAATAAACATGAATCTCTCGACGTCAAGTGCTGGGCTAGATTTGTTTGTGAGTTTCGCGACGAGCATATGGGCTGTAAAGTCTCTTGTTCCTTATAATCCCACATAATTGAATTTTTCGCATAGGCACACACAAAGCACGGCACTTGGCTTTTGTTAACAAGTATAAAAACAACTATTTAAGCGAATTTGTAGGCCATTGTTCACACATTGACAACTTAAGAAGCTTTCACCTTTCAATGGCAAGTCCTTTGTGGTCAAGTAATTGAATTTAATTTGCCAGGATAATTGGTTTTGCTACCTCATTAAATGGCTTTCAATTGAAAGTTGATAGACACAAGAAGGAGATGTCTAAAAATTAATTTGATACATAACAAGCAGCTTCCATTATTCAATTCCATTACTTATTCGGTTTTTCAATAATCTTCCTAAGTACGAATTCGCACTTGGGAATTTCACGGAGAGCACCTAAAATTCCCAAGAACGAATTCGACACCAAACAAACTTTAAGGCTTAAGGTTACAAATTCTTGTGTGTTTCTGGTCCTTATCAAAGTGACACATTTCTGATTAAATTATTAATTTGTTGAAAGTGTATGATATTACCAAACCCATTTACAAGGTAATACAAATTCGACCTCTGCATCAGCATTCGCTCATTACTTATCCGCGTCAAGGTGTTAATGAATATTGTTTGTCCGCGTCAGCGGAAATGTTCGCTGTTCAGATATATATATGTGGCATTAGCTTCGACAAGAGAAGAGCAGCTAAACTGCGGGAGTTAATGCACACACAATGTACGTAGGATGGAATGGCACTTTATTGGCGCTGGCATTTTACATATACAATTAGAGCGAATATGTGATGCGTGGCAACAATCGCCCGCTGTACGCATTTGCAGGCCAATCAATGCGTCTTCAATTTGCGAAACAACAATCGTTTTGATTGCAATTACCAGGCACACAGACAGAGGGTTCAAGCGGAGATACAAATACTGAGATACGACCAGGATCCGCCCGATGTTGGCATTGCAAATTAGTTGCTTCAACGTGGCTTGTGGGCGGTACGTGCTGCAACTGCAGATGGAGCAGCGCAGCCCTCGCAGCCACCGAAGGGCACAAAAGATACCGCAGACACCGCAGTTCTTCCCATCCATCTGACGTAGTGTCGCTCCCTGCATCTCCCTAGGACATGCTGAACCGAGAATGCCGGTTTGATGAGTTGCCCCACTGCCATGTTGCCGATGTTGCCATGCTGGCAAGCGGCCTACTGGCCACTGCCGATTCGAGTTGTTGTCCGAGGTTGTAGCCGCTCTGTTTTCCCTTCGGCCCCGAGAGTTGCGTGCGATAATTAACATCTAGATTTTTAACTGCTTGGCATACACAGCACAACACAACTAAGGGCTTGTTAGGCCCGATAAAGAGAACAGGAATAGCAAACAACCACTTGAAATGAATTTGCGTGTTTCTGGGCTGTGTGTTGCCCACGCGGCGGCTACTTTTCCCCGACTGACTGAGTTTTGCCCACTAGACGAGTTGTTCACTTGGCCTGCGGTCAATGAACTGACTGGCCAGCTGCACCTGTCGCTTCCAAAAAATAAATGTACTGGAATTTACTTGCACTAGATACTATTTTTCAGTTAAAGTTAAAGAAACTAGCTATTAAGTACATATTATATAATAATTCCCAGAATAACAAGTCAACAAAATGTCGTGTTTATGGAATAAACTTAATAATTAGGCCATTTCTGTGCTCATCACGATTTCTAAATATGTTAAGCACGATGCCAATATTTTTTTAAGCTACAAAACACATTCTGTTCAATAAATCAGTTAATATTATATATATTATTTTGCAGCAGTGCATAAATGGATTTGAGAGATCAAAAGTAACCGACAAACAAGTTGCGGCTGCTGTTTTTAGCCCCAGCGATAAGCTTCTGTGACTCTCCTCTCCTTAATTGTTCACTTTTAGTTGGGGATTTTTAATTCGCTATCGCACTATAAATTCCAGTCTTTATGGCACTTCTCTCTGAGCTGATAACTAGAGTGCAGCAGAAGCAGCGACAAACTTCTGAGCTCGGGACCAAATTAAATTTCTCACTTCATTCTAACTTCGAGTGGAGCCGGAGTTTCAACGTCAGAAGAGTCTGCCTCTTGGTATAATCAGCATTATGGCCAGGCATTAGGGTGAAATTTATGCGGCAATGGCGACATTTTCCCCCAACTTGCCTCAACCGCAGAACGATTTTAATGCGACGTCATCTTAATGCCACAGCATCAAGTAGAAAAGTAAGAAAAAAAAGCAGAAAAAGATAGGGGAACACTGAGAGAACGTTAACGTCTTTAAAAATAAAAAAGTAACGTAAATTTGGTAAAATATATTAAATGTTCTTCCTTTAGTAATTTAGTTTCTTTCTCTGTGAAAACAAGAGTAAAGACGAGAATGCCAACATAATTTTCCCTAATGCCATCACAAAAGGCGGAGACGAAAGAACAGTTTGGCATTTGCAGTCATTAATGGAATGCATTCAATTAGCCAAAACAGCTTTATAGAGCGAGCTGCTCTCGGTAGCCGAACACGTTTTGGGGCGTGGCTAGATGCCACCCGGTCATTGGATGGGCCAGACGGCATCACGAAATGCAGTCGCAGCCACAGCCACTCCACTATCGTATGGCACCACTCTGGCCCCACTGGGATCCAGCGCCAGCGAACCACACGACGGCGATAAGGCAGCGCTTTGTGACGCACTGAGTGACGTACGCCGGCTGCTCCGGCTCACGACCTCCGATCCCGCTCCCGATCCCTGACACTGGGCATTCGACAGGCGACAATCGACAAGCCGACAACTGATACGGGAGAATTGCTTTTGCAGACCAACTCTGACAGCTAGTGACTTGTACTTGACTTGCATTCCATATCGCATATCGCACATCACACATGCATATTCGTTTAGGGCCCGATATCAGAGAGCACACACAATTATATGGGCAGTCCCCCGGTGAAACAATTGCTAATCTACGATATTGGTATGATGGACAGCAATCAAGAAGTGTCAGCATTTAATGAAGGCCTTGATTTGATGGATAGTTGGGTTGGGTTGGGGACTGACAGGCGAGCTAAGGCTGAATCTTTAAATTACACGATTTATGTAATGGTCAATAGAAGTAAAGGCTTTAATAAAGTCTAACTTGTACTGCTGTTTAATGACTCCAGGAATATTTTCCATCTGAAGACTCGCTGGTAAGCAGCTAGATTTTCTGGCTACCCAGTCTGACAGCAATAAGTCCTTGTAAATGAGTGACTACAAAGTACGTATATTCTCCCGACGCGAACAATCATCCTTGCTTTAGATTTGCATTTGCTTTTGCATACTTCAGCTGGTGGCACTCGCACAATGCCAGAGTATAAAATTCAGCCATAACTTTTCCGGGCCAAAAAAGATAATGGGATGGGGCGAACTTTTCTCCGAACCAGAAAAAGAAGTGCCCGGGTGGGGCTGGAAAAACTTTATGGCAATGGATTTTGGTACTCGTTGCCGTCGGCAGTTGGCGGCGCGACTTGATTTTATGCTATTCCTTCTGCTGCTGCTTCTCAAAAGACAAATTCACTTTTTGACTCGTAAAATGTATTGCAAATGTGTATGCTCATCCCGCTGCTCTGAGCCCGAGCCCCGAGACCGAAACCGAGACCATTTGCCTCTGTGCTAGCCAGGCCCATTTCCATTTCCATTCCGCTCCGCTCTAAAATATTACATTACTACAAATTGAAATTTTGCGCACGTTTCTGTCATTTAAATCTGTTGAGGCGGCCTGAAACCAAACGAGAGCCAAGTATCTGCCAGATACATTCGGGGGGCGGGGTTTTGTGCTTTTACTATCAGGCAGACAGCAATAAAATAAATAACATTTAAAATGAAATATTTGATTGGGCGCTGGCAAAAAGGCTACAGTAATAGCATCAGTACCAGGACCAGTACCAGCTCCAGTGGCATGCAACATGTTGGGGAGTGCACTGAATCTCCGCGATACCATCTGAAGGTGACCTTTGGGCGCTTGCAACGACTTCTTTCGCCATTCTAATGCATAACTTTGCATAAATTTCCCAAGACCTAATCGCCAAAGTTGACTTTGCTGTAAATAAACAGAACAATGGCGCCGACAACGAGGGGCAGGGGTTGAATTCTCAACGATGGGCGGAGTTTTCCAAGGATTTTTCCGAGATGACAGTGAACTTGGGGCTCTGCAATTGAAGTGTGACCTCGATAACGAAGTGAAGTGAGTATCTGCGGGCGCGTCCAATAGAGCACTTAAAGCCCGGGCGGGCAACATGGAGCATGAAAATGAATAAGTTGCTGGAGCGCAAACATTTAACGCTTCATTAACTTTAGATAAAGCCCAGCACCAGGCGGAGGACAACTTCGGGCACAGCATCCTCCACCATCCATCCTAACGAAGAGAGAAAGCCGAGCCAACTTCAATCCCTGCAATTAAACAGAACGCCGCCCTTCAAAGGCAGGCAGGCTGAGGCAGGGCAGGTGGTGTGGCGAAAAATCGATGACAAGGTGACAGCGCAGGCCACTTCAGCACGTGCCCTCCAAGGATGTTGTGTCCCAAATAAAAAAAAAATACAGAAAAAACTGGGCCATTCACAGGGGTCTGTTGTATTGAGTTTGATTAAAGGAATTAAAGAAATCTATATTTAAGCATCGAGTTTTATCGAATTTTAACTATAATTAAAGAGTTCTTTTCCCTTTTAAATAGCTTCAATATCTAGGGAGACATTTCAAAGGAAATTCGTCATGCAAATATTTATTTCAAACGAAAATAAAGCCACTTACCTTCTCTCGCTTTCAAGTAGACCGTATTGGCCACAATATTCTCTAATTCCATTAGTTCCAGGTTGGCGGTTTTTTAATGAATCCTTTGGCGCTCTCGAAAAAAAATAGTCGCAGACGCACACGCACGCTGTTGTTGTTGCTGGCTGAGCCTTCCGTTTGATGTTGCTCCCGTTGCCTTCCTCCTGTGCTTGTCGTCGCCTTGGAGTGCTCCTTTTCTCAGGGTTCCTGGCTCTGCGTTCTGGGCTAATGCTTAGACTTGCAAATCTACGACTGCCTGGCTAATTTGTGGCCGTCGTCTGGCGTCCAGCGTTGTTGCGGTATGTGGCAGCAGGGTTTCGGTTTCGGTTTCAGTTTCAGACACAGGCGTCATTTAGTTTCAAGATTGGTATTTGCAAAAAGCCGAAAATGTGCTCTCTTTCAAGTTTTGACCAATTTGCGCTCGATTGAATGGCTGTGGGACTGCGGGCCAATATGGATTTCCTCAATCTGCAAGTAGAGCGTAAGCGATAAAGGCAAATAAATATATATGTATAAATATCTCAGTTAATTGGATTTGACAAGGGACAAGGCAGGCCCTTACACAATTTGATGCGGGATCCATGGGACCACTTAAACTGGCCCCTAGTGAACTCTGCTTTCCGAGCATTAAGAATTCCTTTTAAGCTAAACATTTAAATGACCTTAAAGCCAGAACTTTACAATTTCCTGACAATTAACTGGGTAGTTGGCAATACTTAGATATATAATGAGAAATATCTGAGGCTGAAGCAAGCCATAACCCTAGTTGGCTGAGTGACAAAGTTCATTATATTTTCCATATCGCCTGGCGCAAGCCGCAATACCAATTTGCACGCTCTTAAAGTTAAAGTATACGCAAGTGCATATATCCATCTATCCTGGGTTCCTTGTGGCTGATGTTCGTCGCCTCTCGAGAGAAGTTAGTACACGTTATGTCTACGTGTACCTGTTTTGTCACCTGTTTCTGACAAAGGAGCTGCGTGCGATGGCAAAGTTTGCATGTGTACACCGAGAGAAAGGGATAACCAGATCAGGTTTTATATAATAAATATGTTTTTGTAGTCTTTTTTAAATTTTTTTTAACGGAAGCTCTATGTAGTATCTTTCTGACTTTGCAGATGGGATTTTAAGGAGAAACAAATCTAAGAAAATGTGATATGAATACTATAAAAGTCATCCCTCATGTGTACGTTATAATGACACCTATTTTAATGACTTTGTTTGCCGTGCAGCTCTAGGCGTGAGTGAGTTTCATATTGTGGTTGTGGCCCCGGCAAAAACAGAGTCACAGAGGAGTGAGAGTGCGAATGGCAAAGCCACAGCATATTTAGCCCACCTTGATGGCTGCTAGCCTTCTGGAGGTGTCAGTAATGTTGTGGTCCAGCTCCACAGTGTGTCGCATTTATTAATCATGGGCATACTGACAAGGGGCGTAGGTACCACCAGGCATCTCAAGTGTAGAGAGCAAATCCCCAGACTGTGGAATGGGGGCCGAGGGTCTACGTGTGGGCATGCCTGTGAAGTGGAGTGTCACGAGCAACTAATAGCAAACTAATTGAATGACACAAGCTTTCTTCTGCTGCTGCTTCTCTCCCCAACTGGCGGCAAGGCGGACAAAGTGCGTGAAGGCATTTACATGTATAGTAGGTACGTGTGGCTATATGGCACCCAGAGATGATTTTGTAATTACTTTTATAAGAAATACAGTATGTTTTTATGGCCGAGACGCTAAGTTTTTCACTTATCAACTCTTGCTTGTTTGTGCGTCACAAAAGTTTCGTTTGAATTGAATTTATTGGATCGCGCGTATGGGCAATTTTTAATTAAAAATGAACTCATGATGCTCCCCATAGAACAGCAGCAGCCGAAACCGCACCATGTGCTGAAACAGAAAGTGAGACGGCGCCTGCGGGGAGGTTCGGCTCACATCAATCAAGGCATGAAAGTGTGGCCATGCGAGTGTTTATTTTCCAAACAAATTTCAAGCATTAGGCAACACATACACACACAACGGGTGCCAAGCGGAAGGACAGGCCACTTTTTTGTAGTCCAGCGAAATTAATTGTTTTCGAAATGCGTAGCCAAATAAATAAAGCGAACGCGGAGCCGGGCCCCGGCCCAAGATGGGCGGACGGCCAAACCAATCGAGCTAAATATATATTTTGCAATTTTTATCAGAGCCCCTAATAAACATGGCTTTTACGGCCGCCATGTATTATTCAGAACTCGAATGGGGCATGAATATGGCCATTTCATTTGTACTCCGGCCGAGGTGAGGGGCCATAAAGTGCGTTCTAGTGGCTACTAAAAGACCCAGCCAGTGGAAGGGCACCCAGATTGCACAGCATGTATGTAGAACTCACATCCAGGAAGCCAGGATCCCAGCATCCTCGCCCTCTAGTTCATCGATTGGGCGAGGTAAGCGGTGTAAGAGGAGTGCAGGGAGCGCACGTTAAAAGCCTCTTTATTGAACATTTGCGCCATTAGGCCCAGCTGAATGCCGTGGATGTCGATGGTGATGCCTATGATGCTGTCACAACGTTGCCGGCATAAAAAACTCAACCGCCAAACGATGTTGTCAGTCATCCGCCGCCCCACACTCACACCCATATGTGCAGCCAGCGACGCCATTATGAAAATGTTACGAAATGGCGCAAATGTGCATGGGGCTCATAACGAAATTAAGCGGCGGCATTACGGCCACTTTTTCAACACTTCCCGGCAGGCAGGCAGCGTGGCAACAAAGCTAATGTGGTTTTCTTGGAGGCTTCAAACTGATTCCATTTTATTTCGTAGGAGTTATCAGTGCTTCTGTCAAGGAAAACAGGTAGCAAAGCACGTAAAAAATATGATAGAACCTCCGGATATTTCGTTCTAAAGAAATTTCAGCATAAATTAAACTTTTTCAATATTTTCTTGAAGAGATGCCACCAAGCTGATGTGGTTTTTACTTATACATTTATAATCCATGCTGTTTTTGATACATCTTCTTCTTCTAAGGAAGTGCTTGATTGAAAGAGGGCCCTAGTCTCATTCTAAACATTCGAAATATTCTGAAAGATTAATAACTCCGCTTTCTGTAAGGCTTCTAATTGATTTTCAATGGAAAACACACACCAAAACAGTAGTTTCAGTAGTTTTAGTTAGTTAGTCGACCTAATTCTATTTATCTGCCGAATTAAGATAGTTCCCTCGCATAATCCTTTCTGCTCACATCCAATTAAGACCTCCTCAGGGTATCCGCGTTTCTACGTGGCCCGAAGCCGCCTTTGTTATGGCCTCCATTACCATACACATGTACTCCGGCCGCGCACACCTTTGTCACCTTGTCGCAGGCAAATTGCTTCTATCTGTCCCACTTTGTTGGGCACACAAGAGCATCTGTGATTTTCGGGTAACCGGAGAATGGGGGATGCGAATGGAGTGAACGGGGGCCCAAGACGGGGACGAGAAGCAGGTCCTGGCTGACAGCGGCCTTAGTTTAGGAGCGCATTAACTAAATTATGGAGGCGAGCAGCTGCCATCGTTTGGGCGGCGTAAGCAGCCTCAAGCATTCAGGCTATTGACTTATTAATTAAGACAAAGCAGTCAGGCCCCAAATGTCAGTAAATGGACGCGAGGAAGGGGCAGAAACAAGGCATATCATCCCTTATCACATTTATGACAGTCATGGCCAGAGCCAGAGCCTCGAAATACATCAATTTAAATGCCAAACGCGAAGTGGTCGGTCGTTTCTGGCACTGAGACAAAAGTATTAGACTTTTAGAAGCTTAAAATGCAATTTAGCTATAGATTCAAATCAAAATGATTTTTGCTACAAAGAGTTTATTTTTTAAATAGTATTTTGTTGCTTTATATTTATACTGACTTCATTTTGCTTCTTTACCCCAAGTCTTAAAGATAATTTCCTGATCATAGGACCATTATTTGCCGTGTAACGAATCCACTTGCAATCCACCACGGTCCATGCATAGGCAAGTAGGCAACGGCAAGGAAAGGCAAGCCAAATAGCGACATGGCGGAGCTGTCGCAGACACAGACTAACGGAGGGCAACCTCAATCATGGGAATGCCCAAAACGGATATCCCAGCGCGTTGCCCGACTCCGTAAGTTATGGAGTCTCCTGCATCCTGTTTCTGTCTGCATTTTGTTGCTGATGCTGGCAAAAAGCGTAGAAAACGCTATCCGGAGGATATAAAGAGAGCAAAAAACAGAATAACAGTCTGGGTATAGCGAGTCATATTGCCCACTTGGCTTTCGTTTTTATTTTCCCTTCTCGTCGTGCTGGCTTCCGTATTTTTTGGTCTCCACATATTTTTGTGCTTAAGCTTCGTTATGGTTCCACCCAGTTCGGTTGCTCCTCCTCCTCCGTCTTTGCTCCAGCCGTGTTAATTTTGGTCTGAATGCGCAATTTATTTGCGTTAAACTTGGACGTGCATGTGTGGGCGGCGGTCGGAGGCATGTGTGCTTGGTGTTATCCCACTCTCCCAAGTCCAACCCGACTGCGGGCTCCGGCTCCGGCTCCGGCTCCGGCTGGGTGCGGCAAAGGATCAACTTTTTCGCATGGCGCCTGTGGCATTGCATGTTCCTGGCCTGCAGTTCGCTTCCATAGAGTCGCACAAACACGCGGACTCCCTCAAAATGTTTTCGCTTTAATTTGCGGTCGCTGCAAAATTTTAATCAGCTCTCTCCCCCTCGCAGTCGCCGTCTTTCATGCTTTGTCCGCCTTTCTTTCCGCCTCCCCCTATTTTCCGCTTTTCTCTGCATTATGAACCGGGAAATAGAAATGCCAAGCGTTTTAATGCACGGCACAAAAAGTTCCCTGTTGAGTTTGACTTTGGACAATTGCTTGGAAGGAAAATGGAATTAAAAGCTAAAAGCTTTGATTATTTTATACAGCTGAAATTAATTTTCAGCGGGAATCCAAGAACTCTGTGCACATATTTGTATTTTAAGCATGGAATATGATGGCTGGTCTTGTTGGCTGTCAAAGTAATTAATATTAAAGTTAATCTTCTAGATATTTCTTAAATAAAATGTCACTTTCCATAATTACTTGCTATCCATTGTTGATTTGCTGAATTAGTAACTAATTCAATCTAGCATCTTCAGGTTTTTACTGGTTGTCTGTGTTAGTTTTCACATTTAATTTGTGTGACAATTTTAGGGCCCCATCGCTAAACTTGTAGTTTATTTGGTTTTTTCCCTGCAAAATCATATTTCCCACCGCTTGACGAGCAAATACTATCCGGATTCGTATATGTCTGTGTATTTAACTACTCACAGCGACCGCAAAGACGTGTCAGTAGGTGTTGTATAACACTGCAATCGCATTACCAGAACGCGCAGCGGAGACAGCCACAAGCATGCGGCTGTCAGACGCTGCGGTTAGTTGGGCCAATACTCGATTGACTTATGATTATCGAAGGAGGGGAGCAGAATCCACGTAACATCATCGCCTTTACACATTGTGTTGACTCGTCTGAAATTAGAGATGAGAGCAGCAGAGACAGCTTGGGGGCCACAGAGAAAAATCAAGTATCCGAACGACTTGATGTAGAAAAGTTCTAAAAATTACGTAGAAATAAAAAAGTAGTAGTAGAAAATAATTAATGAAGAACCTGACCACATGAATGAATACTTTAAAGTTTATATAATAATAAACAACGGAATTAACTTGGTTTAAATCTTTGATTTCCGACAAACATACATTTCTTATCCGTCTAAATAAATTTAAACTGAAAAATGTTCGTAAATCAAGAACCGTTTCCTTGTTTCTTTGGTTTTCCCCTGTGAAAATATCAGGAAGATGCTTAGCCATTATTTGCCATGAAATATGTGTAGAACCAGATTGTAGCACGAATCTAGAGCAAGATAATCCTTGTCCAGTGTGCCGGACCGGGCGACTGGTGTCATTTTTTCTGCTGGCAATCAATAAAGCTGCGCGCCAACAACTATGCCAAAAATGACCCAGTTTGGTAAACTTGATGCCGCAGCAGACCCTCGGCAAGGACATCGATGCAGCTGGCTGCCAAGTGGACCATTTTTCCTGAAACCCCAACTCAACCCCTCCTTCTGTGGCACGACAGCTATGCGGTATCGGTTAGAAAACAAGCGAGACTGTGGACGAGATTGCTTCTGATTGGGTTCGCTTTTCCTTTTATTTTTCACTGCTCGCTTACTTGCTTTCAAAAGGGTTGAGGCAGAGAGAGGCGGCAGCAGGCAGCAGGAAGAAATTATGATTCCCGCATTGCAAACGATTGAGTGCCGCTTGCTTGAGTTCTATTCACAGGCACGTATCTGGAAGTCCAGCCGCCAGGGAGCTGTTCTCCTGCTGGCGCTGCCATTGGAAACGCTTCGAATTCCTGACTGAAACCGAGATACACTTAAAAGCTGCTGCATACTTTGATGCGCATAGGAGCGTTAGATTGCCAGTGTCCTGTTCGGGTCTCCTTGCTTCCTGCTCCCTGCTCCAGCGAGCTGCTCTGCTGGATCTCCTGAATGTCCTGGCCCTGCTGTTTCGACCTGTTTGCATGCATAATTTGCCCTTCCACTCAGATATGCATATGCAAAGTTCCCTCGCCCATATGTCTGTGCCATGTGTGATGTGTTCTGTGTGTGTTTTGGGAGTGGAAAGCTTTTCTCGTTGCTTATTCATGTTTCCTTTCTTTTTTCATTTCCCCAAACGCTGTCAGCGCTTGACTACCGCTTGCGCCTGGCGCTCTTTGCTAATTTGTGCTTTAATAAATTGCATTTGAATTTGTACAAATGATATTCGTTTTCCTGCGAGTGCTCCGGAGTTTTTTATTGGATCAGGAAAATTTTAGAATTTGATTTTCGGATATAAGCTACTGGCCTAAAGGAAAATGTATCATGAATGTTCTGTACTTTTCCTATTTAATTTGTGATGCATGGAAAAATGTACAACTATTTGTTTGGTATTTAAAATAAAATATTTTCATAATGAGCTTGCATTGTTTACAATGAATACAGATTAAACACCCCTTCTGTTGTCGAAGCTTTATTTAATTAAAGCATATAATGTGAATTTTTTGCTGCTCTTTGCTAGTTTGTTCTTTATTCATTTGCATTTATTTATAACCACAATGAAATAATTGTCCTGCAGCGTTGGCCAAATATTTGTTTAAAAAACAATTTATAAATGGACTTTGATGAAATATTTAAAATGAATTTAATAAATTTGTTGCCCAAATACTAATTGAAAATGATTATTATTAAAATATTCCAAACACATTTTCAATAATTTAAGCTTTAATTTATTGCCTATGGCTCTTGCAATAATATTTTTTGTGTCATCCATCATTAGGGAAATATATTGCAACTGACTTTTAAATATTGACCTGAAAATTGTTTGCTTCAAACGTGATTTTCCGCCCCAGCAGCAATGTTTTTCTTGCCGCTCGCTAAATTTTTAATATTTTCTTAGAGCGAGAGTGTATGTGTTGCGGGGCATGTGTGGTGTGAGCGTGTGTCAGCGAACAAGTTATGATTTATGCATGTGGGTCATTGCTGTCAACACAAAGTGAAATAAGGCAAACATATTGCCACCCAACGACCGCCCTGGAACAATAACAAAGCACAAAGCGAGCGAACACAGGGCCGGATGCTGCATGAGCTCGGGGGAGGAGAGATGTAGGGGAGCAGCAGAGCCTTCGGATTTTATGCCTCAATAGGCGCACAAACACAAGCAAATGCCTCGGCAAATGCTCCTACGTCGCCCACGGCCAAAAAGTATTTAAACTTATGCAACATTTTCCAAAAAGACCATCGAATATTTATGCGAGAATGATTTATGAATTTAACATAAGACATAGGAAACCAAGGAGATGCGGTTAGCCTGGCCCAAACCATTTGAATATTAATTGAACCAAATGGAGAAATAAACGAAATAAACTCTTGGTTTCTGCTGCTGCAGTCACTCCCTGAATTTTTGTTGACGCATACCCAAAAATCCCCCAAATGCCATGGGGCGTATGCGCAATCTCCATGGCTACGAAACCAAAGCATACTTTTGAGCGTTCCATCACTTGCCAAAAAAGGAAAGGGTAAAACCAACAACTACAGATGCAAATCAATGGCTTATAACTGGTTTATTTGGTTTCAGAAATTGACATCAATTTATTTCAACTGCGGCAATCCTTTTATTATTTTCTGTTTTCTCAAGGGAATGGTAAATGCAAGTGCAAACAGATTGGGAATTTCTGATACATATAATAATAGCTTAGAGTCTCTAGTTACCTAGAAAGGTACACAGGCAATAAAAGGATTGAGTTGTAATGGCTTTCAAAAATAAAACTACCAGATACTGTCAGAAATTAAGGTTGCAAACTCCTTTTTTGCTTCAGTTTACTTCTTTTCAAGCCTTTCATCTTTGTTTTTCAGTTGCGCTGGAATCTAATTACCGAGAGTAAAACTTTTACCCCTTCTCGGAACCTGCACTGACATCAAAGTGAAGGGATGGATGGATCCCCGGCCCCGTACAGATGTTCATCTTGCTCTCGTCTCACATACACACATACACATTTTGATAGACCTTTCCGGGCACGTTTGCACACTTTTCTGCCACGTTTATAGCCGCTGCTGCCCTTGCTGCGATTAGCATATTTTTTCTTAGCTACTTAAAAATCGATTTATGCGCTGCCACAAAAAGCATTGACAGGCAATTAAAGTCTTCTCCGGCACCAAGAAAAAGGGCATGTCAAAAAAGCTAATGAAATTTTTACCCAGAATAAAAAGCGAAGGAAAGGGAGAGAGTAGCACATAACACGCATCATCAACATTTTTCATTCTTTCGGGTTTTTTTACGCGCGGAATTTTAATAAATATTTTGTGGCGCCTGCTCTTTGCTCTGTGCTCTTCCTTTGATCAGTGGCAGTAAAGAAATAGATTAAAAGTCCATTAAATTACTTTTGTGCCCCAATATTGATGCCAATGCGAGTCAAGTGCCCTGGGCCAAGCGACCCGATGGCATCGTCAAAATTTATTGCGCCCAAGTTAAGCCGAAAAAAGACCAGAAAAAATTATAAAAGAACATAAAAATAATGGTAAGCATTAAGTTTGGTGCATGCCAAAAGAGAAGGATGTTCGAATACCCTGACATAATTAATTTAAAAAGAAAAATCACTTACATCTCACTAGAATTAATATACCCAAACGTTGCTACCCTATTCTAGGTAAATGAATACTTCTGGGACTTATTTTTAAATGTCACTGGGCTCCGACACCTTGAACATCCCTAAATGCGTGGCATAAATAATGCCATAGATAAAAAACGAAGGTACCCAAGGTACTGCTGTCCCAAGTGGCAGCGAGTTGAGTAGCGAAAAGCCGGCTCAAATATTCAAAGCGAACGCGGAGTAAATGATTCACAGCCAGCCAAGATATATGAGCTCTACCAATTGCAAGTTAAATATTTACAAGCATCCGGGAGAGAAAGATGAAGATAAATACCATGTGCGTGCGGCTCTGTTATCGGCCACGTTATAAATTGGGCTTTAAGCAGACCCACCTTCACGTCGCCTCGCTTGGAATTCGGCTCTCACTTTATGGCGGCCATAAAATATGATGGTCCCCGATACCCAGCAGCCTGATATATCCTTGCTCACCTACGTAATTCAATAGAGCACTCCCATAATGAAGTCGACCGAATCTCGTTTTGGGCACGGGTCGGAACAGCAATCATCGGGAGGAGCCGCCGCTGCCCCAGGACCTGGATTCTCAGTGGTAGTTGGAAAAATGCGTCTGCGGTCTGCGGAGCTGCCAATTCGATGTTTGCATCAAATAAATGGGCAAATACAGACAGCCGAAATGAACACCCCCTCCGATCCCGATGCCCCAGACATCTCCATTGCCCCGGGGCTGCTCTGGACACAAAGTTATTCAATCTATTTGATGCTCGCAAGGATGTGAGTACGGCCAAAGTTAATTTGCACTCGGCTGGCTTTAATTGCGAGCCGAAAGGATTGCGGTCCTGATGGCAGACCGACCCAGCTTTGATTAGCTCTTAGATAAATTGCTTTTGGCATCCAATGATTGAGGCCGCCGGCGGCGGTGGACGGGGAACGGACGTTTCTATTAACATGGCCACTTTGCGGGGCTTATTAATGGGCGGGGATTATGAATGCGAGAGGCAATCAGCCGGCTGACAGATCCTGGTCAAGTCAAAAACAAACAAACACGAGTTGCCTGCGACTAGAACGGCCCCACATCAATAAAACCAAACTGAAGTTGATAGCCAGCCGATGCCGATGCCGAGCCGACAAGAAAACACGTTTGGCCGGCTCTTGAGCCGGCCCATTAACGGTTGAGCCGGTCGCTTTTCCTTGGCCTGCTTCTAGGACACTTGAACTTGGCTTAGGGGAGTTTACGCTTCATTGAGCCATGAGATTTCATTAATAAAAAATGGCAAAAATGGAAAGCAGCCCTGGGAGGGCTGGTCTACGGTAGAGCGTTTTGGAATGCTGCAGGGAAATGGTCGGGAGGCGGATTTAACTATTCATGAGTGAAAGTCGCGCACACAAAAACAGGACAAGCGAAAAGTGCCCGGCTCCAGGGGATGGAGAGCGGTTTGGGGGGCAGGAGCCAGGAGGCATCAGGGTAAACACCATGAAAAATAAGTGGAAACTCTGCGGGCGGAGTGGTAGCATCTCACAGATACTAAAAGGAATAATAAAATATGCCCTAACATTTGAAAAGGGTATTTGGATGTAATAGAGAGCTATGAAAACGGGATATATAATATAATACTTTTGTATCGATATCTTAAGTTATTTTAAACAGTATCGAGTAACGAATGGCATGTAACTAATAACGAGTAATGATCGATGGGTAACGATTAACGCGTAACAAGTATTTCTTGAACGAATCGTAATAAGGGTAATTAAATATACAATTAATTTACAAATTCAGTTCATAATCCTTCGGGGAAATCATTTATCACTAGTCTAAGCTAGCAAAGTTTAAGGACAGAAACTTGCAAATCCTTCGCCCCACATCAAGTGTGATTCAGCACTTTGATCGGACAGAGAGCTGTGCGAAACCCACTCACACACATAATATCCGACTGTCAAGGGCCCCAAAAGCATTTAAGACCAGAGCAGAAATTGGAAAAACATGTTCCACTGCCAAATGCCAAATACACGCAAGCGTGGTAGGCGGATGGGTGTAGGGAATGAGTTGGGATGGAATCCAAGATTGGAGGGACAGACAGACAGCTCGTGAAAAGCGGAAGCATGTCTGAATGGTTCCCATTCGACGGCTTGAACTGTGGCTCCTGCGCGTTGAATTGCAAACAGCGAGACCGAAAGGACTTTCCTTTGCGCCGAACAGAAATAGGAAGTAGGCCCCCAAAGATAACCGAGGGAAATGGAAAATCTGCGCCTGTTGGATTCCCGGATATTCCCTAATTTCTGGCGCTGGGGGCGACATTTTAATTGAAATGTACGTGGCCCTAATCAACGGAACAAAAGCAGCCCGGGTATCCCGGTGGGGCTGGGAAATCCCATGTCCCTCGTCCGCCTGCAGGCAAAGTACAAAACAAATTTCGGGGAAAAATTCTACGACATGTTAACAGCAATCAGAGCCAGAGCCAAAGTCTGGGCCAGAGTCAGTCCAGATAGCTTATTACGAAACGCTTTTGGCCAGGCAATCACAATAACAATTCCTGTACAAATGTATGTGCGGGACAAATACTTGTTTGCAATTTCATGTAGATTACAGCCGAAGGTTGCGCTGTGTTTCGTTTCATTTCGGTTTCTTTTGGCCCTCATTGAGTTCATAAAATGTCATGACCATAAACCCTTTTTCAGACAATTTAAGCCAAAGCAGCGTGAGGATTTGTTGGGTTACTGGTGGCGCTCAAGGTTTACGATCCAACTGGATTTAATTCGGCCAAACTGTGCGGCCACAAAAATGGCCACACAACTTGACTCAACACGAAGACTTTCGCCTTGACTTTTCCCGCCTCGGATTTTCCTCCATCTCGTCGTGCGTAGCGAGTATATTTTCATTTATCTCTGGCTTATTTATTTGCCATTATTTGACATTTTCGAACGATAGAACGACAGCAACTTTTCCCGGTCACCCTCGTTACTAGCTCCTAGTTGGTTACCCAGTTAGTTAGAGCAGATAACTGGGTAAACTCAATTACGCGACTTTTTTGTTTTCAGCTTTCAGCTTTCAACTTTCCCTGGACGCTGCAGTTCCCCCAGCGTTTTGAATGTCACATGATAAATTAATTGCTAACAAAAATAAGCTGACCGGGCGGAGAAGTGTTAGAGCTTTATGCGTAGTGCACTTTCCCAGAACTTGGGATTTGCGAAAAAAAAAAAAAAAAAAAACGCAAATAAAACCCAGAAATGGCAAAATAAAATACAAACAAAAATTACTCATATTAAACAAACAAAAAATTAATAAAAACATGAACTATGTATGTAGCTGGTAAACCAACTTCCCATAATTATTATAATGGAGTACTCGGTTATTCAAAATTCCCAACAATGGAAACCGCAAAAATTCTTGTGTACATAATTCTCAGCTATTAGTTTAATGACGACTCTCTGAATTAATTATTTTCTGTTCCTCCCCTCAAAATCTAATTAGCATTTGCTAAATTCCTACCAGAAATTATGACATTAATGGCCTGTGTAAATTGGTTGGTATTACTCCGCCTGTTGGCGCCATTCTGGCTAAATTTGTTGCATTTATTAGTCGCTCCATGCACTGCCACGCCCAAAAAGCCGAGGGCATCGGAGCACAGGACCGATAATTGCCCCGCTGGCTGACATAAATGCATAAATCTGGCTGCGCAATGATAACGTTAACGAGGTTGGCCAAGAGCACCCTCAAAAATCAATATACTCTGGGTTAGGGGAAAAGTTTCGTAACCAAAATGATGGTTGTAGCATCATTTCTACCACCACCCTCCCGGCTGCCGCAAAACAATGGCCAAAAAATGGTTTCTATTCATTTTGTTCTCTGCATTTTATTGTTATTTATTTAAAAGCTCTCCCAACCGAACTGCAACTAATGCATTGTCCATTGCAAACGACACAAAAAGTTGGAAAACCCAACTTGCAATTAATAAAGGGAATCCATTAGGCCAAAATGTACAAGTTTTGCTAAGCCAACATGAGTCTGTTATAAAGAATGCATTTATTTGCCATAATTAAACGAGATTGTGCATAAAAGTCTCCACAAAAATTAAAATACGAGCAAAATTTCTATGCTCAAGGGGATTTAAAGACACATTGTCAAGTAGAATGAATAGAAACGGAACAAGTTTCAGCTACAAGATAATTTTAAAAAGCATTTATTGTCGCAAGCCGGATAAAAATGCAGCTTTGATACTTCCTTTCGACAAGATCTCATTCATTAGAAGTTTTTTGGTTTTGTCAACACAACAATTAGGCGCAATTAAAGTTTGGTAACAAAGTTTTGGCCAACGGCAAAATGAGGCCAGGCCATACAGCACTTGGGCAAGTTCCCAAGTTCTAAGGCAACAGCAGTGCCAGTGCCAAGAGGTCAGAATGCCAATTTCGGCCAAAAATAGGTGCGGCGTCGGCATGTGTTGCCAAAATAATGAATGGGAAATGGGGAAGCGGGACGCGGTAAAATGGGAAACGGGGGAAAAGCTGCTGCCCAGCAGCTGCTAATCAGCAAACAGGCAAGAGCACTTCATGTCCGGGTTACCAACTAACCAAGTCTCGCAAAAAATCTCCCATAGAATTCAATTTGAGCGCCGCCAGAAATGCTGAGACTGAGACTGAAGTTGAAGTTGAAGTTGAAGCTGGCAGTTGGCAGTAAAATGAAATAAATTGCACAGAATGCTGAATGCACACAAGTAGCGTAATATTTATGCAGCGGAAGCTGCTCTGCTCCGGAGATGCTTGGCTGCATTTCAATGGCGAGTGTGTAAACACCCTCCCAAAATCATATATACATATATATATATATATAGGTATATATATATATGCAAGTACTCCCCATGCACAGTCTGTGCCAGTTGCCAGCACCCTGCTGCTGGAAAATAAGGGAAGAATTCTTGCAAATGAACACAAAAATGGGGGAAAAAATTCGAATAAATTAAAAGCTTCAAGTATTCGAATAGTGAATGCCTCGCAAGTGGCTCCAAGAGGACTTTGCAGGGTGTATTCTTGTCCCGGGACTAGTGCCAGCACTCCCTCAGCTCGCATATCCTGCGAATACCCCTTGCTAAAAAATATAAGGAAAACAACAACGGGTGAGCTGAATCTTTTGTATGCAGCACAAAAGAAGCGAAAGCAGCAAAAACCAAAGGAGAAAAATGAAGGCAAACGGCAAACAAGTCGGGATAAGTTGTCAGAAAGGGATAAGGACCTGAGAAACAGGACCCCGAACCGAACGAATGCTTACAGAATTTTTTTCGGGCTCTAGAATGGGAGGATCGTTGGGGGGTTACACCTCAAATATTCCAAGGATATACGTGCTGACGCCTTGAAGGCATCTAAAGTCATTGGCCTTTTCCACTTTTCTAGAGTTTTGCAGAAAAAGCACATCGAATTGAAGAGGTAAACTCATTAAAGGCGATTGCTCAGGCCAAATCAATCGGCGATTGAATTGAATAACACATGCAAATCACAGACATCATATGATAATCATGTGATAATTTCTTTTGTCATTGCACAGCCGCTGAGTCATCGGCGGGCAGGCGGTGTTTGGCCTATTGGAAAATACAATTAGAAGTCGGCAACAAAGTGACACCAGGCAAGCAACCACAGCAAAAACAGCAAAAGGAAAACGAAACAAACAATTCGAATTCGCAATAGCAAAGTTGGCTACCTAATTTGCATGGTGCGAAAATTATCGAGACACGACAAACGCAATTGGGCCATAGGCAATCATCATTGGCAGTCGAAATAGATATATATTCCAGATATATGGAAGGCGAGTGGGTGCGGGCGGGGGTGTGGCTGTGAATCACTTTTGAAAGCGCATTTATCTCAAATTCGTTAAGTAGTTCAAGGACGGAGTACGCATGGGCCAAAAGTCCACTGATAACAAATACAAAACCAAATATTTATGACACATGTTTATTGCCAGGAAACTCTGAAGCAGATAAATGCCTTTTAATATTTATAATTCTGACTTAATTTGTTATATAAAACAAATGAAGTGGCAAAGAAAAACTGATTGGAATTTGAATGAATGCATTTTTAGTCCAGGAAATCGATTCTATAATAGATTAATGGTAATTTCGGTGTCTGGTTTATTAGCTATTTCATTGATCTATCTTTTGCCTTTTGAAACATATCAATGCTTTCACCATAAGCTTATTTATTTCCCACCTCTCCCCTGGGTATTTATGTTTCTCTATACGCATGACTCTGACTGTATTCTCCTCATTTGATCGCCGCAATATGGCATAGGAATTTGTATATGTTTATTGTTATTGTTACTTCTCCCGCTGCCGGCACTTTGAGCAGTTCCATTCATTCGTGATCGCCGCCACACGAATTCCGCCGACTCCGTCAAGCCCTCCCATTCATTGAGGCTCACTCAGTATTTTGTATTCTGTATTCAAATGCGAGGCCGGGGACCTTGGACGCGTTGAGAAACAACGCCGGCGACAGATCCGCCGATGATATGCGGTCCCCATCCCCATCCCCATTCCATCTCAAGCTGCTCCCTGGCCCCTTTGCGAAATCGCTTTTTCGATGTGAACTTCTCTCAGCGAGCTTGTTTTCTATTACATAATAATGAGAGCAATTAAATTTAAAATGTAAACACGACCGTGTAAACCGCAGCCGAGCTAAAATAAAAATAATGGGCGCAATAAATAATCCGCTGGTGTTTTAATTATTAACTTTGGCAAATGTAATTGAAAATGCTGGCCTTAGGTCTGTTATGAATAATTAGATAATCATGGAAAAATATTTCTGCAGACAAAAATTCAATGATAATAACTGTGGTCTATTATTGGAAATTGAGTTTCGCCAAATATTATTTTTAACCGCAAATGAAAGAATAATAACACTTAAAATGTAGGTGTGATAATCGAATTAAGGATTTATTAGCACATTTATAAAAGGAAATATACAAAGAGAAGAAACAATCGACATCATGTGGATTTGTTGGAAGGGAAATATATTTTATTAAATTATTTAAAAGCAAGTTCTTTGGTTTTAATACTTAACTCATAGAAATCCAGTTTAAACCTATTTAATTCTGTTTTCCGATTCAGTCCCATCATACTCTTAGCTCGAATTCGTACCTGACAATTTTTGATTATTTGCTTAGACACGATATAGACGTGGGGGATAAAAATATAACGAGGCGGCAATAATAGCAGCCACAATTGCCAACCCACATGGCCAACAATGGCCAAGGCCCGCATTTTGACCTATTCGCAGTTAGTCGCCTTTGGCTAAGCCTCTACCTCTGCCTCTACCGCCTCTTGGCTCTCTTGTCTGTTGGCCAAAAGCTACCGATGTCTGCCTCCGGTGAATAAGGCCACCTGTGTCTACACCTGTGGGGGTGAAGTGACGGTGTAGTGAGGTGACAACGGGTGAAAAGACCGGGTCTCTCCGTGTCTCCGTGTCTGCGTTTCTGCCTGTGTCTGTCAAACTTCATTTGAATACTATGACGATGTATTATTGACATTGTGTACATGTTTTAATTTGGCATTTGCCGCTGCCCCCACCACCACCACCTGCTATGAATTCAAGGAGGAACGGCACACACAGAAATAAATAAATAAAAATAAAAGCGGTTTGTGTTTGACGTCACAGTGACGTAATTTGGAATCGACAGCATATACACAATGCATAAACATTCATTTAATCATTCTATTTCAAAGTGTCTAAGCAAGTCCAAGCGCCGCCTTGTCAGAAACAGGTTCCCACTCCAAGCTATCCCACGTGAGAGTGCTTTGTATTTGATAGACTTTCAGTTGGAATCTGAAAAACCTAATCTTTCTTTCTTAAATTCACATGAAAGACAAAGTCCAAAGTCTCAAAAATTAAAAGCTGTCATTTCTCATATTCACAGCTATTGAACATTCGTGTTTTGCAGTGAAATATTACATTTATTGACTGCATTTTCAGCTGCACAAATATTTTTGCATGCAATTCAACAGACATTCTCTAAGCATATGAATATATTATAAAATATTTGCACACGATAGTTTGTATTACTTGCTCTCTTGCCCCAGATATCCTCGGAATGGCCACTCAATCCCTCCTTCAGAGTCTACAAGTTTTTCTTAATGCAAAACAAAATAAACTATTAAAATACCAACAATTTCCCACAATAGAATTCAGCAAATGAAAACTTTCAATCGTCTGCACTCACAAGTTATTAAGCTTTTTGTTTTGCATTTCAAATATTCAATTTATTGATTGCATTTTTCATATTCAGCAGACTATTTGCATATTTATTGCTCCACAAATAGGGGCTGCATTTGTTCCACTTCCAAGGAATACACATTTGCCTGACATTTATAAATATTACAAATTATTTGCCTTTGAAAAGCGTACTCTTATATAAGATTCACAAAATATTTTTGTATTACTTGCTCGGTTTTGGGTTCCGATTTTCTGTATTTTCATTGCATTTTCCACTTGTCTACGCGACGAAAACCTCTTAATTTAGTTTTATTTCTGGCCATTTGCATTAATAGCCAGCGACGGGCCGGCGCTTTTAATTGATTTTTTAACACAAAATGCATGCGATTTTGATGTAAATAAACTTGAGGCATTTTATTTTCTCGATTCGGACGTTGGCTCTGGTTATTTCTTGCTGCTAGCCGCTGCGGTCGTTTATTTATTTATTATTATTTTTGCGCATTATTACTATTATTATTATTTGGCACAAGGCTGGCGATTGCGTAAAAAGCTTGTCGTTATTATTGTTACTGTTGTTTTTGTGGTTTTATGAATGGTTTTTCAGTTCGCCGGTCAAGTCATTTGGATCTGGCGGCAGCGCTTTCGCAGTGTAATGCATAAACAAATAGACATAGACAGCTCTCACAGGCGAAATATATATCGTAATTACAGTCGCTATAAAAAAAACCAAAAAAAAAAAACGAGCACACGTCCGAACTGTGTAAATTTCTGCCTTCCTAATCGAACGGCAAACAAACCGAATCGATCGCCTTTCTGTCCGCTATTTTTTTTCGAAATTTTACATACTCTTGCTAACGAATTTATCAATCAGCGCACACACACAGCTGATGGGGGCCTTCTATGGATTTTTTTTTCGGCTCTTTGGCCGAATGCCATCATAAATGCATTGCCAGCACGTAAACCAATTGTCCATCAGTTTGGAATTGAATCGGTTGCGAGCAGCACAATTTTACATTTCCATTTCCTCCTAATGACACAAAGACTATCTCCTCATCAATGCATTGACTGCTCCAAAATCGATACATCAAGGCTACCAGAGCTTGCCATTCGATTTAACGTTGAAAAAGTCAGTGAATTCAAGGCATTTTTGGTGTAATTAAACTCAATGCTCGACACCCTCTCTCTGTCTTTGATCTCTTTTCGTGTCGCAGAGTTACAGAAGCAAACGAAGCGCCGTTGAGCCAATAAAATGCATTTAATTATAAATTAAATATTATGGTGCATCAGCATCAGCAGCGCGTCAAGGAGACTCTCGAAATCTGACCGTTGGCCAGTCACCAGCCGAGCCCAAGGACCTGGACGGACGGCCGTTAACTAAATGTCAGTCCCAGGCCAGGTCAACCGACGCCAACGGACCTGGTCAAATGGCCCAGCCGAGGACGACAGCTAAGCCCGCAGCAGATGACGGCAGACGACAGGCACAGACACTGGCACTCTGGGCAGGCTGGAGATGATCAGAGGTGGCAAATGGGAAAGCGAAAAAGGTAAATAAGTGATGCAGAATTAAGTAATTAATTCGGTTTTAAAAATAAAACGTATGAAGCAAATTTATGAAGTGGTTTTAAACTAGTTAACAATCTTGAAACATTTATTTCTTCGATAATCTGTTTAAAAAAGCCAAAAAAGAGAGGATGGTGTGAAATGGGCTAAATATAATCTGTTCAAAAAAGCCAGAAAAAAAAACTTAATATTTTTTTACTCACTTAATGGTAGAAATGACCCAAATTTGGTTACAATTCAGCCAAGTTGGCAACACTAGCAGAAGGGTCTGCGATGACGAGTCCAGCTGAGTTGAGCTGGCCGGGCCACAAGGACTGGGCTGAGTCGAGTTGAGCTGAGTTGACATGCATATGCAAAAATTTGAAAATGCTTTATTTACCCAAGTCGGCGACGGCGGCGGACGAATAAAAATGGAACTCGAATAACTGAGTTAATATTTGCTGAAAGTTTTTCTGTTCTCCTGCCGGCCACCACCATTTACTTGGTTATTGTTGCCTTTGTGTCTTTATTCTTTTGGCTTTTTGCTAACCGAAAATAACTGCAAATTGACCAAGGGACGACACGGGAATAAATGATGACGTGTTCAGGCCATCAAGGGGCATTTTGTGGCTTCACAAAAATATTATGCATTTAATATAATTTAATTTTGTAATTAATATAAAATAAAATAGTATAAAGTACATATTTGGGAATCAAGTATGTAATGTAAAAGTGGCTTGGTCGATCTATATAGCTTGTATTGCCTGTCTTTGGGCAAAAGATCAAAGTCAATAGTTTCGTTTTATGTGGATTAAATCAGCAAACTATATATAGATATCGCTTCCAAATATAAAAAAAAAAACTACGAAACCCATTTTCTTATTTCGGCTTAGATTCCCGCGGGCACATCCGCTTAGGACACCTTATATATTCCACTGAAGATCAAAATTCACGCACGCTTTTAAATATTTTATTGAAATTGATTTTTTTGCAAGTACCTGCAGGGCATTTCACAAGTCGACAATTCCCCCGGGCGCCCGGGATATTACACATTCCTCACGATTTGCGGCATGTCTGGGTGTACCTGTGTGCCGTGTTGATTCGGCTTAATGCAAATGCTCAATCATTTCGCGCCGTCGGGCATTCTGCTCCTAATTTGATGTACGACAAATGTGCCAAAAGTTGTCAGACGCATGAAAAACGAAAAACAAAAAAGTAAAATGAAAAGAAAACCCAAAAAACGAGGACGCGAGAGCTAACTCCCAGGTAGCCAGACAATGGGAGTTGAGGAGTATACGACGACGACGACGATTCTGACATTGGCGTTGTGTCAGAATTTATGAGCTCATAAACATTTCGGGCAAAATTCGTTACGACGTCACCAAGGACTTCGACGGATGTTTGGACTGGAATATTGTAAATGCTCGATGGCTCGAATGTCAGCTGGGGAACCGAGTTTAGGAGGATCAGGAATGGCCGGGAAAGTTTCTTTGCCACTTCGAGTGTGCCGCCGTAAACTTGCCAAGTGCAAGGGGAGAAATAACAGAAATAACAGGAATGAAAAGCAGGACACGTAAAAATAACAAACTAAATTTAAAGTGCAACAGAAAGTTTCACAAAAAAAGAATATGTCCGCTGCTAACAAGTTTGCTTTTTGTTGCTAATCGCCTCTGTCAGCCCCGCCAAGTGGTGCCAACCGGCACGCCCCCGCCTTTTATAGGCGTCACTGGCAAATTACCTAGGCAAAAGTTATATATACATTTATATATATATACAAGCACAAAAATCAACAAAAGCCGCTGCGAAAAACAAATGTGTGTGTTGGAAAATGTCAGCGCTGTAACAAAAGGCACAAACTTTGCAAATGTGGCAAGGATCAGGCAACAAAACGAACAACAGCAAGGAGAACAAATGTCTAAAAATGTTTAACAATAAATAAAAAGTTTAAATGCTGCAGCACACACACTCGAGAGCGTCCGAAGCCCACATAAAACACGTTTACGGCAGAGTGCTCTCGAGTGTTGAAGAAGCAAGAAACACGAGACTGTTACGGGATTATTTGAATCTTTTATTACCAGTAAATTTAGTGTTAAAGCTCTCTCATAACCTTATGTTTTGCGTAATCCGCTGTGTAATTTAACGATTCTTTTTATATGTTGATAAATGAAGAATGCGTTAAATTATGATTTACCCAATGATACGCATGCTTAAATAGGTTTCTGTGGCGATTAGTACAATCTAAATACTCGAAATTATCAACAAAAGTGGGTAATCAGTTATGGAATTGTACCAAAAGCTATTATTAAATGTAATTACGTAGTATAAAATGATTGCTAGGTATATTTGCTTATCAAATATTTAAAAATAAACCTGAAAAAGATGCGATTAAATAACTGATATACCCTCTCCGTAACAAGAAGCACTTCAAGTAACCGGATGACTAATTCAGTACAGAAAAAGTTAAGCGCTAAAAGTGTTTGCACATTGATTCTCTCAGCTTGTAAGTGCTTTCCGATATACATATACCGAATGAATGAAAAATGATTTGTCCAATATAAAAGAGAAAGAGAAATGAATAATGCGATTGGGTTCCTAAAAAAAAGCAAAAAAAAACTTCGGCGACGGCAAAAAACAATTAGCGATAACAGTTCGACGAAGCGATGCCAGTTAGGAATTTCTTTGCGGAAAATTGCACCCAGCATTCCGCTGAATGAATGACAATTCATTTGAATGAGCGTCTGCTGGCTCGTCAATCAAAAACACTTCATATAGAGCCATACACAAATAGTCTATCTATGACATAATTTATAGCGGAACGTGAAAAGATTGCGCTATCAATTGAAAAGATAAAATTGCTTTCAATTTCCGAGAACGCGAAACTCACCTTTGGCTTCTCGAAGAGAAAATGACCAATTCGCTGTCAATAAGGTATCTGAAAATGAAAAATAAACGTATATGAGATTAAAGACTTGATTTTTTTATCATTTCAGTTTAAAACTAGGGTTTCCAGGTAAAAGTTAAGAATCCAATTGAGTTTTTAATTGATTTCTGTTCGCTTTTATTGAGTTTATCTCGGCACACAATTGTTCGGCTTTAATATCCTTTATGGGCCCCTCCTTCATAACAACAACGCAGCGGAGACCACCCAGGATTAGGCTTAAACAGAAATTCCTGGTAACTGAGCGGCTTCCAGGCCCTTTCTGATTTTGTTCTCCTCCTTTTATCCCTTCCCTCTGCGCATTATTGTTAATGAATTCTACACGTATGTATGGTCGGAACCTCGACTTGGGCCTCATTGGTCGCGCTTCGTCCCGGACAAAGTCGGATTCGGTCTGGAGGAGCATGTTCTGCCAGCGAGTTTTTGCATAAAAATGTTGCCTATACCCTTTTTTGCAGGGGAGTCATTATCAATTTGTAACGATCTGGCCTGGGCAAGATCTTTGGCTGGGGAAAACTCACTTTATATTTAATTTTGAGTGCCACCTTTACGAAAATTACACAGAAACTGGTTTGGTTAAGTTCAAGGCCATAACCCATATGTTATTTTAATTATACCAAATTAGCTTGTTTATATTTAGGTGCAACCGGCTAAAAACCAGTTAAAAGCTGCTTCCTATTTGGCTTAAATCCTGGCGTATATTGACTTTAATTTATACGTAAATGTGTTTCATTTTGGCTGATCATTTGTATTTAGATTTGAATGTGTAGAAATATATTTAATAGTTGAAAAATAAGTAAAATATGTAGGTAGATAATCAATTTCATTAGAAAAATAATTTTAATTGACCAAGAGTGTGTCGTTCTTCGACTTTTGTTGGCCAATTTAGCGCGCGCTCCTGCTTTCCCACCCTTTTCGTTTCTTTTGGCGCTGTTGCCAAGTCGCCAAACTTGGCCGACGACACAGTGTCAAGGTGTTGGCCACGTTGCGTTGCCTGCTGTCGCATTTACAGCTGCTGCTTCTTGTGCCTTAGCTGTTGGCCATGGCTTTGCCTTTGCCTGATTGTGGTGCCTCTGCGAGGGTCAATGCACAAGTGATTGGATTTTAAGTGCATGAGACGCCGACATCGCTTTACCTTTTTTTCTCCATGCCGTTTCGTTCCCTGCCTTTCATTTGTTGTTGTAAAGTTTCAATGACACTTTGCATAATTTTTTTGGAATTCTCCGACGTGCTGTGGGCGTTGGGCGTTGGACAGGCATTGTTGATGGATCATGATATCCTATTTGTCTGTTGACAGAGGCAGCAGCCCCCAAAAAAAATCAAATTTCTGGACCTCCCTCAAAGCCGGCCAAAAACAGAACCGGATAGAGTCGAAAAAGGCAAAAGCTGTGCGTCCCATAAAATGGCAAAGTTTAAAGGTTGATGCGACAAAGTGGTAATAACACTCAGTCAAAGCAAGGTGAGCAGAGCTGTAGGGGAGATGGGGCAGACAAGGGTTTGTCTTTAATCAAAACTGAAAAATAAAGAGACAACAAAAGCGTCGAAGCGGCATAAGCCGAACAATTTTTGGGGTAACAGGAAGAGAGACCAGAAAAATGTCAAAGAAAAACTTCTCTGTTTTTGTTGTTTTTTGGTCTATGTGTACTTTACGAGTTCTTTTTTTTTGTTTTTTATTTGGGGAGCGGTAATTTCGGGGGCGGTTGGTGAATGTAAAACGTTTTCGACAGACGAGAGCAAATAGAATTGGCCCTAGGCAAACAGCCCAAGAAAAGCAAAGCCAACTTACTCCCGCCAGAGATGCGCTCCTTGGAACGAAAGTTTATCAAGGTCATTACGGCAGGTTGGCTTCTGTTTGCTCCATCGCCGCCGCTCCATTGCCCTACCGCCCACCTGTCAGGCCTGTCTTGTTGATTAGCACCAGGAATTTCTTATCAAAACGAAGGCAGACCGAAGGCAGGTGCGTCAGGTGTTCGAATGGAATGGCATGCGTTTCCCCCCTAAGAGGATTGTGCTAGGTAAGCTCTCCCAGCGGTAAAGGAAGGAGAAGCCATTAGGAATCAACTCTAGGCCGCTAGGAAGGGGCGAATTGCTATATCATCGAATTTGGCAGGAGGGATTGGATGTGGATTGAAAACTCGTCAATTACTAAACCTAACTAACAATGACGTGGCTTATTTTTTCTAGCCTTTTCGTTTACAAATGGGAAAGTCCTTGTACCTTTTTTCCTAACTAATTAATATTCAGGCAAGAGAACCATAATTAAATTGTTTTTCACTTGAAGAGGTTCCATTAAATTTGCATGCCCTTCGGGGTTTTCCTTTGGCAACTAATAAAGACTGCGCCCTTTCCCACACGCACTCATCCCTCTTATTCGGTTTTCCTGCAACATATTCCACAAACTTTTCTCACATTTCACTCTAACTTTTCCCACACGCACACTGGGACAAGGAAAGAAAGGAACTCCAACTGCAAGTTCTAATTGAATTTAGTTTTATTATAGGCACCATGAAAGAGAAACAAGGCCTGGAAAAAGTCAGCATTTTCGGTTTTCATTCACTCAAAAGAGGGTCTCCTTTCTTAAAGCCCTGGAAAACCAAATATTTTCCCTCAAGGGTTGCCGGGATTAATTAGATTGAACAGGGACAAGAGGGACGAGGGTGGAGGAACTCTCCTTTTCAAAAGTCAAAGCCGCAACAAAAACAGTCACGAAAAGTTGGTAAGCCGATTGGCCAAAACCAGCAGCAAGTGAACAAAAGCGGCAGGCATGAACATAAAATTGATTTAAGCTGATTTCCAGGCATTCCTCTTTTTTTCTCTGTTTTTTCTTGGACCAACAATATTGACCACCGGCCACGCCCACTCAGCCAGCTGCGGGGGCGTCGGGGCAATTAATATCAATTCCCGTTGGGCCATTAACACGAGCCAAAAACATATTGGCTAACAAGTGTCAAAGTCGCGCCAAATTAGAGCACAAGGCGACGATGATGGCACGAGGGCGTGGCCCGGACAACGGACTAAGGACTAAGGACAACGGGCTGCGATTGGAATTAGGGATTGGGCATTGGATCGGTTGGTATACGGGGGTTGGGTTCCAGTCCCCGTCCGGGTACGAGCGATATCCTGCCAAGTATGAGCAGCATGTGGCCAACACTCCCGGTAAATGGGGTTCGTTGTTTGGGTCCTGCCCTCATTGATAATAATATTCGATTGGGTTTTATTTGCTCTGGGGCTGGGTCGCCGTCGACCCCCACATTGATGGTTTATTATTGTCTTGGCAGACGACGACACAGGATACACATGTTTCTGCCAATTGCCTACGTCATCCCGATGGAGTGGGACTGGGACTCTAGCTGGGAATGGAAACAGCAAAAAAGGGAAAGGAAATGGGTTGAGTCGATAAACTGTGACGCAAGCCCTTCGAGTGGCAATAGTTTTGACAGTTGAAAAGGGCGCCACATGGGGTCACATCAGAGATACCGCCGCCACATCGTGAACTTTAACCATCTGCAGTTGTCGGCTCTTATTTTCTGTGTTTTCTCTATATTTTCCCGTACTATTCGTACTGTCTGTTGTTGCGGCACATTGACTCCCCGGATGAAAAGCGGAAACGTTTATCAGCAAATGCCAAGCGCGTCTTAATTATGCAGCCCTGCTCGATTCTGGGACAATCAGAGGCACTCGCCTCTGTGAATGACGTCCAGCACAAAAATAACAGCCAAATGCAGAGGCGATAAGGAACATATCGAAATCGGCTATGAATATATGTATATATATATAGCGAGGGTCGCCCTTGAAAAGCGGGAATAACTTTCGTGTTGTTTCGTTCGTTTTGTTCCGTTTTCGGAAAAACTATTTTTAATGGCTCGCATTTGTCAGCTGCAAATGAAAACGTGAATTTATGGCCCTGCTGGAATGATTCTGATTTATGGTGATTTCAAAATGGTTTCACTAATTGGTTTGAGTTTTTATTTTGATGTTACGGAAATAAATGCCTCAGAAAAATGCGAGCAGCCACAATAGATTGCAATTATTTTTAGACTGCGGTCTCTGTGCATTAAAAATATAATTTTTGACTAAGAAAAAATGCTTGAGTGATTAGATTAATGGCTTTAATTTGCTTAGGGGTGAAATATTGGTTTTTAAAATTCCCTTACATAATTATTTGGGTAAAATTTTACAAAGTATACATTTCTTGAGAGATAATATTAAATTTGTGTTTATTTTTAAACGATTTTTAAATGCATTACTCATATAAAAGTTTAATTAAAATGATAAGGTTCCTATTTTTAGTTGTCGTAAATGCTTAAATATAGGTTTCTAATCTTTCATCACCATTTTTTAAAAGAATCTGTGTAGAATTGTGTAATAGAAGCTAAACCTAGTGATTATATTGGGTTTGGTTATTAAAGTAGCAAAAATATATTTTAAAAAAATATATTATAAAACAGAGTCTTGACAAAATCATATAGAATTCTATTTAGATTGATTTTTAAGTTGTTTTTCTCCAGATTCCAAACTATTATTGACTCAATTACTCAATCTAACCTCTCCCAAGGGTTAAATGAATTTCCGATGGCTACGCAGAAGCGGAGTGGAAAGTGACAACCGGAAGAACGCATAGCATAATGAGTTATAAATATGCAAACGGGCATTGTTTGTTTATTTAGCATGTCTGTCCCGTGTCTGTATCTTTGTGTGTGTGCGATTGCATGTTTGCAGAATGAGTGCGGGGCAGAAGCAGAGCCAACTGATAAGCTATAAATGCCAACGCATTTCCCATTGCTTTCACTTTTCAAACGTCAGAAGTCCAAGAGAGGGGAAAATGGACCTGCATCGCTGAACTTAATGCAATTAATTAGCAATGCACACACAGCAACTGCAAGAGACAAGGGGCAACGTGTGTAAATTGCTAGAAAAGGCCATAAAACACTTATCGGAGCGAGAGCAAGAGGGATGGCTAATGAGGTGTGACAATTAAAAGAAGAAGCAGCCTCGGCGGAAAGAGACAGAGAGCCTTATGCGGCGTAGTTGTAGTTGTTTTTTTTTTTTTAACTTAGACTGCATGACTTACCTGTTTGTTTGATTTTCCAATTCGCTTCTGCGCTATTTCAGCCCGCTTAATGCGGCTTCCTAATAATTTCTGTTATTCGGAACTTTTCGCAACAATCTGCGGCAGGCGGTTCTGATAAGAAAAGCGGTTCGTCCGTTGATAAGACTGCTCTCGCTCTCTCTCTTTCTGGCAGCATAAACAATTTGAAGCGACTGAGGCGGAGGCGAAGAAGAAGCAGGCAGGCAGAGCAGCGACACGCCTAGAAGGCAATTTTTCCGGCTTTTCCGTGGGATTCTGCGTTTTTCTTTTTGGCTTGTGCTTTTTGGCTTTGCTTTTTTGGCTTTGCGCTGGCCGAGAATACTTTATTTCTTTTTGTTTTTCTTTTCAATTTGACCGCATTTGTCGATTTCGGTTTTCTTTTTTGTTGTTGTTGTTGCGGCGGCGGCTCTCACCACTACAATTGCACACACTGAGACACACACACACACTCACCGATGGGCACACACAGAAACGGGCGGGCGGGCACTCACATGCACACGCACACACAACGACACACGCGGCGGGCAGAAGAAAACTAGGGCCAAGAAATTTCAGCGTTTTTTTGTACGCCCAGGATCGGTCGATTTAAGCCAGGTTAGCTGCTTTTGCGGCGGTACACGACGACGTTCGCAGTGGGAATTTTGCATAAACGAATGGCGATGGATCCGCGAATTGTAGTGCTTGCGACCGATTTTTTATTTTTTTTGAACACTGCTTTGCAGTGTGCCCGTTAAGCGTTCCAATTATCACGTTTCGATTAGTCGGAAAAAGAGCGGATTTTCTTCTTCACGACAACTGGTCCCACCATTGCTACCACTTTAGCTTATTTTAGGCTAGATCTGGCATATTTGACATTTAAGAAATATATTATTTAAAAATATATGTTTCGCGGCAATTATTTTGTATACACCAGAAATACGAAAAATGTGAGTTAATTTTCTAAAATAATTAATAATGCAACTTCGTAGAAGGTATGAATAAGCTTCAATTGATATGAATTACATAATATCTGTTTTATTATTTCAGACTACTCGATAGTTTGCAGACTTTAAAAACAGTTTAAATATTTGCAGTTAATTATATTACATTTGATTGAAATATTTTAATATTTTATCATATTAAATGTATATAATGTGTAAATGTATATAAAATCACAAAAAGATCAAATTCATTTTATTAAATAGGATCACATTAATGACACTGTAAAATGCTGCCACATCCAATTAGACGCAAACGGAAAATGTTTAAATAAGAAAGAAAATTGCGACATTGTCGAATTAATAACCAACTTAATTAAAATGAAAAACTTGTTTGTTTATTTGTTTTTTAATTTGTAATCATAATATAGTTTTCACAAGATTTCTTTAAATAATCCCATGTCTAACTTCAGATCAATTGTATTGTTTATAAAATGTTCGGTTGTAATTTCCGATTTCCTGATGCGATATTTTATAGCAACTATGTTTATAAAAGCTACATCACTAGGGCAGGGCTGGGAAATCAAAATGTTTTGAACAATTGCTTTCTATATCGATGTTTTTTAAGTTACATTTTAATACAATCTAGAATTTAAAAAAGGTAAATATAGCATCTTTATTGTCAATTATTGTTATGACCATTAATAAATTATATGCATGTTGCATTTAGCTTTTATTTAGTTTTCTAGCTATAAAGTGGTAACCCAATGTGGCAACGCCCTAACATCAGCTGTTTCTCCGCACACATGTTGCACACTGCCTTAAAAATAGTTGGCATTTTAGTTTATTAAATAATTCTTAGCTGAAGTGTAACAAATAACTTAATAATATTTTATTTAAATTAAATTAAATATAAACAATTACCACACATACTGGGTAAGCTAAAATGCTTTAATAGAAGCTCGTATGGTAAAATCTTACCGATTACAGGTCACATAAATGCCGCATTAGGAACCAACCGGCAGATTTTAGGTAATGACCATGATTTTCACAAGGAAATCCCTGAAACTCCTCAATTACCGCCTAAGATGCCTGACTCCTTCCAGTTCCGGCCAAAAAAGAAGCGTGCAGAGCGCTGTCAACGGTGAAGCTCCCTCCGTCGAGGTGAACTTCAGCAATGGGTGAGTAGCTGGCCTCCACTGGTTGTTCGAGCCTATAATACCTCGAATTCCCCCACAGACGTAACATGACGTTCAGCTCCGGCCGCTTGGCGAGATTCGCCAATGGCAGTGCCGTGTGCCAGATGGGAGACACCGCCGTAATGGTCACGGCGGTGGCCAAGCCAAAGCCCTCGCCGGGTCAGGGATTTCTGCCCCTGGTGGTGGACTATCGCCTGAAGAATGCCGCCTCCGGTCGCATTCCCATGAACTTTATGCGCCGGGAACTGGGTCCCTCCGAGAAGGAGATTCTCTCCGCCCGCCTGATCGATCGCTCGCTGCGTCCGCTCTTCTCCAAGGATTACCGCACGGAGACGCAGCTGGTGTGCAACATGCTGGCCATGGACGCGGTGCACAGCCCGGATATCCTGGCCATCAATGCCGCCTCCATGGCGCTGTCGCTGAGTGACATTCCCTGGAATGGACCCATCGGAGCTGTAAGGTGAGTGGCAAGTCCCCAGAGATGTGGTATTTCAGTGACTAGAGTTCCTGTGCCCCTCCAGAGTTGGCTTCTGCGATGGCGAGGTACTGATCAATCCCACACGCCGGGAGCTGCAGTCCTCGCAACTGGACCTGGTCGTCTCGGCCACCAAACAGAACCTGGTGGTGATGCTGGAGGGCAAGGGCAACGTGGTGCTGCAGCAGGACCTGCTCAAGGCCATCAAGCAGGGTACTAGGGAGGCTCAAGCTATTATCCATGAGATCGAGCGCCTCCAGAAGGCGTACGGCAGACAGAAGAGGGAAGTGGAGGCTCCGGCGGAGGTGGACCCGGAGCTGGAGCAGGCGGTGCGGAGCATGTGTGAGATGCGGCTGCGGGAGATCTTTCAGGATGCGCAGCACGACAAGATCTCGCGCGACAACGCTGTGAACGAGGTGCGCTCCCATGTGATTGACAAGGTGTGGAGCTCCTTTCCGGACACGGAGCCCTCCCACATTGGCGAGCAGTTCAACCAGACCAGCCGGGCCATCTTCCGGGAGCTGATCTTCGAGCGGGGCCAGCGTTGCGACGGCCGGGACTACGACCAGCTGCGGAACATCTCCTGCCAGGTGGACATGTACAAGCCGCTCCACGGCTCCGCTTTGTTCCAGCGCGGACAGACGCAGGTCTTTTGCACGGTGAGCCTGGACTCGCCGGAGAGCGCCATGAAGCTGGACTCGCTGGCGGCTCTGGACAGTGGCGGCCTGAAGGCCAAGAACTTTATGCTGCACTACGAATTCCCGCCGTATGCCACGGGGGAGGTGGGACGGATTGGCCCTCTGGGTCGCCGGGAGCTGGGCCACGGAGCTTTGGCGGAGCGGGGACTGCTGCCCACCCTGCCGCACGATTACCCCTTCACCGTGCGGCTCACCTCTGAGGTGCTGGAGTCGAACGGCAGCAGCAGCATGGCCAGCGTCTGTGGCGGCTCCCTGGCCCTCATGGACGCTGGGGTGCCGGTGAGTGCTCCGGCAGCGGGCGTGGCCATTGGCCTGGTCACCAAGTACGAGAACGAGGACACCAAGCACCTGCAGGACTATCGCATCCTCACTGATATACTCGGCATCGAGGACTACATGGGCGACATGGACATGAAGGTGGCGGGCACCAGGAAGGGCTTCACCGCCATCCAGGCGGACCTCAAGATCCCGGGCATTCCCCTCAAGGTGGTCATGGAGTCGCTGCAAAAGGCCACCGATGCCAAGTCCAAGATCCTGGACATTATGGCGGAGGCCATACGAGAGCCCAGGAAATACCGCAAGGACAGCTGGCCCGTGAGCGAGACCCTGACCGTGGAGCCGCACCAGCGGGCGCAGCTCATCGGCCCCAGCGGCCTGCACCTGAAGCGCATCTACCTGGAGACCGGCGCCTCTCTCACCGCCTCGGACGAGAGCAACTTCTCGGTATTTGCACCCTCGCAGGCGGCGATGGATGAGGCCAAGGAGCTGATCGAGGGCTACATGGTGAAGGAGCGCGTGCCGGAGCTGGAGTTTGGCGGCATCTACACGGCCAAGATCACAGAGTTGCGGGATACAGGAGTGATGGTCGTCCTCTATCCCAGCATGCCGCCCGCCCTGCTGCACAACTCGCAGCTGGATCAGCGCAAGATCGCCCACCCCTCGGCTTTGAGTCTGGAGGTGGGCCAGGAGATCCAGGTCAAGTACTTTGGCCGCGATCCCGTCTCCGGCTTCATGCGGCTCTCGCGGAAGGTCCTCCAGGGCCCCGCCCTGGGCATAGCCCGTTCCCTCAATAAGTCTGTGGGTGAGAATGGAGCGTGACTTGTTAGGACTCCCTGAGGGGAGGGAGCAAGCACTTTTGAAACATGCAACTTTATTGTAGGGTATGTAAATTTCGTGTTTAAAACTTGTACGTATATTATATAAAATATAAAATATAGAAGAGACTCAAATCTTGGATATAGTCCCCTGTGTAAAATAGTTGTGGTTGGAGCTAGGCCCGGGATTCAATTTCCAACTCAATTTGGATGTTTTTCTATGTAAGTCTCTAGCACTAAGCAAGAAATATATAGAGGCGTCAAAAAGCAGAACCCCAGAACCCCAGAGAAGAGAATCTAAGTTGCTCTATGGATCTGCGACTGAAAATCGGTTTGTTGTTGTGCTGGCTTTCGAACGAATACTTCGAACTCGAAAGAGCCGAACGCTCTCGGGGTGCTAGACATTTCGTTCGGCTGCCCTGGGGTTCCAGGCTCAGCTCAGCCGTTTGGTTGATAGCACTTTTTCTGCTGTTTGACGCCTCTATATATTTCTTGCTTAATGTCTCTAGGCAAAGGAACAGGATAAAGTCTGATACTTGAAATCTCAGCTGTAAAGCTAAAATATATTTCTATAAATTGAATTTTATGTTTCAAGTTTTCAACTATTCGTTTGACTTAGGCGTGAACAGCATCAGTAATTAATTTTTGTTACTTAAAACCAAGTAAGAACTAATAACTAGACTTACAGTATTCGAATGTGCGGAGTAGGAGCTTGATACAGTGGCATTTCTGAATGGAAGAGGAGTCTCTTTTCATCAGAATATCACCATCTTATCAATATCTCTAGGCTCCAATTCGAAGCTGAACTAATATAAATATATATATATAATAGATTCAAATAGTTTGTAAATGGCATCGGTACACAGCCACTTAAAGTAGAATTTTGGCCAAAAATAGTTTGTGACAATTCGAAGCTTAAACTAGAGACGAGCACTACTAAGTAGCTCTGCAATCACGCCGTCGAAATCTTTAGTTTTGGTGTGGGTTAAATCAAAGACCTTAGAATCTTCAAGATGAGTAAGGCCATATGATATTTTTGCACTTGAATTTTGCGTGCCGACTTTAGGATCTCTTCAAAAGCCAGAGGCAGAAATAAAGAGCACTCTAGAGCTGCCCGCTCTCTTGTAATTAAGCAATCTATCTCTACTTTGAGCCAGCTAAAAAATAGCCTGCATATTGCCAGTCAAATGTATGGCCGTTCTTCATCTTAAGGACTACATTGGTCTTTGGCTAGATGATGACGCGGTAGTAGGAATCGGAAATGCTGTACAAGGCCACTATTGGTGTCTTGGCATCGCTCAGATAATCCATAACCTCGTCATTTATCTCCGATATATAGCGTTTGTATTTGGGAAATCTAAAGAAGATCAATCTGAAATTTAAACAAATTAAATTAAAAAAAGAATAATACCTTTCCATCACAAAGTTGATCTCCGGTTCAGTCTCTTTTTTGCGCAATTCCCGGGGATTGATGGCGCCCACTATGGCATTCACCACCGCTGGGGGAAGCTCCACCACCAGGACCACAAACGTCTCCTTCTTGATGAACTGAGCTAGGGTGGAGCTCATTTGCTGGGCCACTTGGTTCTCCAGCCGCCTCTTGTAGTTTGCCGTGGGCTTTTCGTGGGTGAGGAACGAGACCTGAAGATTCGGCAGCTGGCTGTAGCTGTTCTTGATGGTGGCATTCGAGCCGGAGGTGCTGAGTCCATTCTCGCCGCGCTCCCGCTCCCGGCCCTCCCTCTGCTCCCGGCTCGTGTTGAACACGGAGCTGGAGCTGGAGCTGTCCACAGTGGAGCCGCTTATGGCCTCAGTTCTCAGTAGTTTCTCGATAAACTCTACTAGTTCCGCCCGCGTTAGATGCCGCTCCTGGAAGCGCTCTCGCTCAAAGGATCTTACTCTAAGAGAGCCATTCTCGGCCACCAGGATGACGTGGAGAGCTCCCAAACGAGCCAGATCCTGGGCCTCGTCGCCCACCTCGCTGGCGGCCTCCACAATGCCGCAGCGGATGCCCACCGACCAGAGCAGCCGCATGATGTAGGTCACATCCTTGAGCGGCGCTCGCGCGCCACACACACAGATGCCCACGTCGATGGCCCGGCAGTCCTTGGCGTACTCCACGGCCGCCACCAGCTTGTCCAGATAGAAGGTCATGCCCGCCCCACTAAGCACTCCCCGCGAGGGCAAAGCGCAATTGAAGCTCTGCGCCTGCCGCTGGAACTCGTGCAGCATGGCATCGTAGCGCTCACCCACCGCCAGGACCGAGGGATGCCCCGAGCGATTGGGCTTTAGGTCGGCCGTCATCTGCCACACGATGCCGCCATTGCTGGCGGCACGCTCGAAGCTGAGAGGAAGCCCGGCCCAGATGTGGATGGGGCACTAGATGAGAAACAGGAGCTAGAAATGGAGAGACCCATCTTGTAACTTCGATTACTCACCGTCACCCCGAGGCTATAAGCCAGACCCACCACAGTTTCCAGATCCCTGAGAGCCCCCCGCGCCAGCGAGGCCGCCTCGCCCTTGCCTCGCATCAGGGTTTTCAACGCAGAATCATCCACAGTGCTCCTGGAGCCTGTGAGCAAAAAGTTGGCCAAGAGCATGTCCATCAGCGTCTGGGCCGAGGTGCGTGACTTCTCCATAATAACCGTGATGCTCGAGTGGAACTGAAAGCGCGAGATGCGCGACTCGATAAAGTCCAGGGTGCCCTCGAAGAGGGCTTCGTACTGGGACTTGGGGACATTGCAATAGATGAGGATGGCCCTCAGCAGGTTCGTGTGGTTCATGCGGATGCACAGATTCCTTTCCCTTAGGCGCGGCAGCTCGCTGGTGATCTCAAAGGCCAGGGAAAGCAGCTCCGCATCCACCAGGTGGCTGCCCGTGGTGGGGGCAATGATATCGAAGGAGCACTCGTAGCTCTGCTTGGGATGGAAGTTGAACACGCGCTCCTCCCGATAAACCCTGTCCACGCAATACCGCCGGATGAGATTCACGCCGTTCATGGTCACGTGGCGGGCAAACTGGGTGCGCAGGTCGCAGGGGAGGACCACCACGCACCCGGAGTGGGTCATCAGGTGCACGGCATTGGCGCTGGCATAGGCCCTACTGTTCCTCGCCGAGAGCGGCGACAGCAGCGGCGAGTCCACCTCAATGGCTCCGTGCTTGCGAAAGAGATTCACCACCTTGGCCTTGACAAACTCAATCATGGGATTGAGGGAGACTATGTCATCGAGGACGATGGAGTTCCAGGACTTCATGGCCCTGCTGCTGCCCAGGTGGTAGGTGTGCTCCAGCACCTCGTCGCTCTCCTGCTGCAGGCAGCGGGCCACCAGGTTCTTGTAGGCCTTGCTCTGCGGATTGGCCAGCGCGTGGCGGAGCATCTCCTGCAGCTCGTTGGCCTCCAGCTGGGCGGGGGGCACCAGATCGGAGATGAGCAGCTCCTCGGCCGTGGGACGCTGGGCGGGATCGTGGCTAAGGAGCCATTGCAGCATCTAAGGGGGGTGAACTTAAGCATTTTTTGCTTAAATTTCTACCTACCTTCCTACCTACCTTCACCGTCTTCTCGTACTTGGGTTCCCTGAGCATTCCCTCCGGTATATTTATGGCCTCCATCCTCAAGGCCATGATGGTCTGGGCCCGCTCCATGCTCGTGTCGAACGGCGGCTGGCACATCTCGAACAGGATAATGCCCAGCGTGTACATGTCCACCTTCTGGTTGTACACCGACTTGGAGGCATTGCCCGTGAGTTCGGGAGCCACATAGAGAGTGGTGCCCACCTTGCCCGTGCCTGTGCCGTCCTCGGCACTGGTTATATTGTGCACAGGCATGGGCGCGGGATATTCATGAGCCTGCAGAGCCAGAAAGCTGGTGGTGGCCAGGCCAAAGTCTCCGATTTTGATTTGATCGTGGGAGTCCAGGAAGATGTTCACGGGCTTAAGGTCCCGGTGGATGATGCCCTGCTGGTGGATGTGCGAGAGGCCCTCGGCAATCTCCCTGAACAGGCGCCACAGGCGATCGGTGTCCTCGAACAGGTTGTCATCGATGGCGGTTCTAAAAAGAGATTTGTGGAAAAAATACCATCTTCGTATTTTTCTATAAGCAAAAGATTGTTCAACACCGAAGGGCTGGTCACACTGAAAGTGGCTTGATTTCTCTCTCTCTCTTTGACTTTAGAACGGACAAGTTGTGTGTGTTCAATAAGCATGTATTAAAAATAGAGCTGTAAAACCATCGATAGTGCCCTTACTCGATATTTTCGATAGTGATAGTCCAAACCATCGATAATATCGATACTATCGACAAAATAAAATGTGTTTAAAAAATTTACTTTGCTTAAACAAATCAAATTAAATGGCATTATTTATATAAGATTTTATGTAATAAAAAAAATTAAAGAAATTTTATCACAATTACTGTCTATATAGATTTTATATAAAGATAGTTTTTGAGTTTAATGATTGAAAATTAAAGAATAATGTTTTGGTCCGTTCTTAAGAATATACAAATTTAAGATAATATTTATTGGCAAAAGCTTGTAAATTTTGTACGAATTCACTGACTAACTGCTAACGCGATGTATCGATGGTGAAAAAGAACAATCGATAGTGACGCGGAGCACAACACCATCGATAATATCGATAGTATCGTCGATAGTTTTACAGCTCTACTTGATCTCTCTCTCTCTTTGACTTTAGAACGGACAAGTTGTGTGTGTTCAATAAGCATCTATTACAAAGAAAAACTTTGAACTAAAACTAAAATTGTGTGTGTGTAATCAATTAAGGAAACGGGAGAAGGCCTTTACTTCCAACAGGATTCGTATGGGAAATCCTTTTACGAACTCACCGTAGCGTGCATTTCTCGCAAAACTCCATTTGTATGTACATGACTTGCATCAGAGGCTTTGGCGAGCTGGTCTTTCCTCTAGTAGAGTCCTCCTCCTCCTCCTCGTTGTCGTAGACAGCCACCTGACCGTTGGAGTCCACAAACTCTATGCCATCCGAATCGGAGTCCTCCAAGGCGGGCCTAAAAGCGGAATTTAATGAGTTCTAATCTCAATAAGAAAGCCAAGCCCTGCCCACATGTAAGCATTCCACATGCTGGACGAGCTGTCCTCCTCGTCCTCATCCTCCTCTATGGTAGGTCCCAGCTGCGGCGACTTGGCGGGCTTCACGCTCAGCTCCTGCTGGCTCTGCGACCAGTCCCCGCCCAGCAGCTTGTCCATCTCCTCGGCATCCGCATCGTCCACGCTCTCAATCCAGCTGTTGAAGTAACGCACCACGTTCTCATGGTTTAGCCGCGAGAGCAGCTCCACCTCGCGCGTCATCTTCTTGTACAGCTGGCGACTGCGCGCGGGGAGGGGTATGCGCTTGATGGCATACTCCCGGTTGTCCAGGATGTTGCGCACCTTCAGCACATCCCCGAAGGCGCCTTTGCCCAGGTACATGAGCACCTCGAACTCGGTGCGCAGACGGGATTGGCTTAGGGCCAATGTGGGTATCTGATAGGGCAAGCGCTGGACGGGATTGGGGTGCCGCTGCTGCTGCGGGGCCTGCAGCAGCTGCTGCTGCTGGCCATTGTCCACGTAGAAGCGCAGGAAGGGATGCTCGAGCAGCTCAGAGGCCGAAAGAGTGCGGTCCGAGTTGCATCTGTAAGGGGTAAAGGATAAGGAGAGGATCCTCTAATGAGGAAGCACTCACTTGTCCACAAAGTCGCGCATTTCGTAGCTATTCGTGGGCATGAGGCTCTCCACGAGGGCTCCCAACGCGGGCAGGTCTCCGCGAGTGCTGCTCTGCCCTGCCCCGCTCAGCAGCTCCAGGAGATTGGGCACCAGCGAGTAGTCCGAGCAGCGCACATTGCCCGCATTGTCCATAAAGACGGTGCTGTCTAGGAGGTGGCTGTGCGAGATGCCCTTGTTGTGCAGGAAGATGAGGGCATCCAGCATGCCGCGGGCCACCATGCGAGCGCCGTCCATGCACCAGCCCAGCGAGGAGGAGATGCAGAAGACGCTGGTGCCGAGGAGAAAGTCCTGAACGAGATACACCAGCAATCCCTCCTTGCGCTTGATGCACAGCACGCACTCGTAGGCGATGAGGTTCTTGTGCTGCAGCTGGGCCAGCGTGGCCACCTGCTTCTCTATGGCGGCTATTACCTCGTCCACGCGGTGGTTGCCCAGGCACTTGGTCTCGCCGCTCCAGTGGCACTTTCCTCCTCCACTGCACGGCTGCTCCAGCTGGCCGTACTTGATGTTCCACTCGGTGAGGTAGAGCAGTTGGCCGCAGTGCATGTCGATGCCGGTGTAGGCGATGCATCCGCGCTGCGAGTGGCCTGAAGGGATGACCTCTTACTTAGGTAACCCTTGGCAAGGGATTGGCACTCACCTAGACAGCCTCCGCGCTGGATCTGCCTGCCCACCTTGGGGAAGTACAGTGTCTCCGTGTTGCGGTGATCCAGGCACTTGCTGGGGTAGATGTGGCCCCGGTAGTAGGGCGAGGAGTTCTCCGAACTCTCCGAGGAGCTGGGGTGCCGCGGATTGGACTCGCTCATGCTGCGCCTCGGCTCGCCGCGTCGCTTGGCCTCCGTTTTGAACATCTCCTTGCGTCGCTCCACCTCGTCCATCAGGGTCTGGCGCTGCAGCGACTCCCGCTGCCTCTGCATGTCCAGCAGCTCCTGCTCCCGCTTCTGTTTGTCCTGCAGCATCTGGTCGTAGAAGGAGAGCTGGGGCGGCTTGTTGTGCTCGAGCAGGAAGGCCTGCACGGTCTGGGCCAGCTCGTAGATCATCACCTCGCCGCGCAGCTCCTGGGACTGGGCCTGCAGCTGGTTGAGCAGGGCCTCCAGCAGCTGATCCGACATGCCCTTGGACTCCTCCAGCACGATTTTTGGCGGCCTCAAATAATAATCAATATAAATAATTGATCTTCTTATTATTTTCCTATCGTTTGCTTACAGTTTTGGGTATTTGGAGGGGCAGGTAACGTGGAGCTTGGTGCAGACGTAGGCCTCCAGGCCATTGGACGAGTCCCGCAGCGGTGTGAGCCGTATCTTGATGTCCGTGGGCTTCCACATCGCCGCATTCGTCTGGGGCCGCAGGTCTTCAACATCGCCGCCGAAGATGGCCTGCGCATGCAAGCAGAGGAGCAGATTTCGTCACTATTCCGGGGGACACGCAACAGCTGCTTACCTTAATAACCTCCAACTCCTGGGTCTGACGCTCGCGAAAAGATTCCTTCGCTGCCATGGCGTCCGACTGTTGTTCATTAAATCTCAATTGAATTTAGAGCACCCCCCAGGGCTACATCGGGGGCGTTGGAATACTGGTGACGGTCTGGGTTGGCTTCCGGTTTCCTCTTTGTGCCCGGGTTATAAGAGGTCCGGCCGGCGTAATTTTTTCGAACCTGCGCTGGCAGCTGTTGCCCTTTCAGCTGCGTTCTGCATTACTTTCGCTTTTGTTTCGACCGGGACTCTCTGGCGAATCGATTACTCCGCGGATTCCTGCAGTTTTATTGCCTAAAATTGTCAACCTGTAGAGCTTTTCTTCAATTATTTCCAGCGAAGAAGACGTTTTGCGAATTTTTGTACTGAGTGCTAGAGGTGCGAGGGCTTCGATAGCCTCGCCCTAGGGTTCTAATAGAGGTGGCATATTATCGATAAGTTCATGTTGTAGATTTGTAAGGTGACAAAAGCAAAATATATAATTTATCAATATTTTATTAATCAATATACGTTCTGTATGTATAAATTTTTCTGAATAAATTGATAACAATATGATATTTTTTATCAGCAATTATAAATTTAACAAACATCAGTTTAATCATGAAATAAATACATCTTTCGACTGCGTGATCAAACATGAAAATAAGGCCGCCAGTTTTAAGAGCTATCTGTGTTGATTTAGCTTATCTGAGTAAAAATTTAAAATTTATTCTTGGTCAACTCTCTTTATATAGGTTTGACCTTATCAGGTTTGCCATTCAGTCGTCAGTGTGAGCCCGCGGGCAGCACATGCATAGAGCAACTTATAGATTCTCTTTGGCACATGCTTTTACTGAATATGAAAGCGTTTATTATATGGTTTGTCCTGCTGGCATGTCTCCTGCCCGCTTATCTGGATGCCGCTCGAATCCTGGCATTGTTTCCGATACCGAGTCCATCGCATTATTTTTTCGGCTTGCCCTATCTCAAAAGATTGGCTTCTTTGGGCCACGAAATAACCTCTGTTAATCCGTTTCCCCTAAAAGAGCCTGTGGAAAATATACACGACGTTCCTGTCCCGGAAGTGTTTGAAAATTTCGAAGGTAAGCTTGCGTTAGTAAAGAATTTTTATTAAAATCATTATTATTAAAAATTATTTTTAAATTTACCTCTTTCATTCGGAGTGACCAATCCAAAACCTACTCCAAAAGGCCAGAAAAAATCCAAATATTACAAAAAAATCCAAAAACCAAGTAGTCCTGGGTTCTGCTTTCAACATTCAGTCAGTCAACTAGTTATTCGGCTTAGGCCTCCAAATCAAAACAGCTTCACACTTCGAACAGTTCGGACTATTTTCTTCAAGTATAATCAAATCGGAATAATTCTTTGATTTGTATTTATTTATTTTCAATTTTTTATTTTTTTTGTTTAATTAAATTTATTTATTTTCAATTACCACCTCTTTTAAATAACCTGAGGAATTAATACCCGTTGTTGGTCCATAGGGTTCGCAACGATTTTTTATTTTTAATTTTTTTTTTTTCAAGTGGAATTAATTTAATGATTTATTTTGTTACTAATTAATTAATTTATAATCGTTTACCCGAATTTGTTGGTTAGTCGTGCCACTTTTTGGCATTTATATTTAATTTTTTAATCTTCTAATCTATATATTTTATATTTGTTTGTGATTAATTAAATTAATTCATTTTCATTTGCCTCCTCTTCTAAATAACCTGAGGAATCAAATATCCGTTATTGGTCCATCTTGCCAAAGGGTTCGCAAAGATCTTTTATTTTTAATTTTTTTTTTTTCAAGTGGAATTAATGATTTATTTTGTTACTAATTAATTAAATTATAATCATTTACCCGAATTTGTTTGTGAGTCGTGCCACTTTTTGGCGTCGATTTTCGATTTGTAGTTATTTTTTTCAACTGCAATTAATTTAATGATTTATTTTGTAACTAAATAATTAAATTTTAATCCTTTACCCGAACGGAATGTACTGGAAGTTCTTGGTTCCTCACAATCCCATTTGTCGTCATAATATTCTTTTATATTTCAAATCGTAAAATAATAACAAAATATTAGGATTTTTGGCAGAAAGTAAAATATTGGGTTTTTATATCAAAACATCTTCATTTTGAGTCATAATTCTTGGCTAACATTAATATAATTTCATAATCTATATATATTTTAGTTCAAATATAAACAAGTTAATTTAAATATAATATAAAATATAAATAAATATATGATTTAAGATTACATCTTAATTTAAAAACTCATAATATAGATTTAAAAATATTACCCTCAACACTTAAACTGTTTTCTCTATAAGTATTTATGTACATATTTAACGATCGTTCACTACTCTTCTGATTTTCTCGCATCATTGTATGAACCAATATAATTAATAATTATCAAACAAATTTTATTTCAGAAATTCTAAAATCTATTCACTTCACTTCTAAACCTCGAAACCTTTGGAATGGTAACGACTTCATCAACGAATACACTCATAATCTGACAAAGACAGTGCTGAGTAGTGAGGGAGTGCGTCAAGAGATTCTCAGACCAGGAAAGGCTCAGTTTGACTTGGTCATTGCGGATCTATGGCGGCTCGATGCTCTCTATGGTTTAGCGGCCACCTTTGAGGCCCCAATTATTGGCTTGGCTCCCTATGGTACGGACTGGAAAATCGACGGACTGGTAGGCAACACTTCGCCTTTCTCGTACATCCAGTCTCCGTCCTCTAACCTGTACGACTTGGAGACTTTTCGCGGTCGGTTGTCTCACTTTTTGGATCGGTCCATCTCATGGATCAACTGGAGTTGGCGCCATCGAGGAAAGCAAGAGACACTCTACAGAAAGTACTTTCCGAAAATCGCTGATAAGCTGCCGTTATCAGAGATTTCCCGAAACTATGCAATGGTTTTCGTTAATCAGCACTTTACCTTGGGTCCACCCCGGCCCTACGTTCCAAATATGATCGAGGTTGGAGGACTGCATATTGATAAGGAACCAAAAGCATTATCACAAGAATTGGAGGACTTCATCCAAGGTGCTGGGGAGGATGGCGTTATTTACTTCTCTTTGGGCACCAATGTTAGAAGCAAATCCCTGTCCCAGGATCTCCGGAAGGTATTGATTAATACCTTTGCCCACCTGCCACAGCGTGTCCTGTGGAAGTTTGATGATGATCAGTTGCCTGGAAAACCCTCCAATGTTCTTATTAGCAAATGGTTTTCGCAGCAGGACATCCTGGCCCACCCAAAGGTGAGGCTTTTCATAACCCACGGAGGATTGCTCAGTACCATCGAAAGCATTCATTACGGAAAGCCAATGCTAGGACTACCGTGCTTCTTTGACCAATTCAACAATATGGAGCATGTTAGAAGGCAAGGTCTAGGTCTGGTTCTCAACTTGAAGGAAATGACAACTCAGGAGTTCAATTCGACGGTCCAACGGCTGCTGGCAGAGAGGAGTTTCGAGGAGGCGGCCAGAAACAGAGCGGCTTTGTACCGGGATCGGCCTATGAAGCCTCTGGAAACGGCCATCTGGTGGACTGAGTACGTTCTGCGGCACAAGGGAGCGGCTTATATGCGAGTAGCCGGCAGGGAACTGGATCTTTTCACCTATCACAGTATTGATGTCCTTGGCACTTTTCTCCTTGGCATTTTAGCTATTTTAGGGATTGTTTACTTTTGTGCGGTCAAGACTTTTAAGCAGTGCCTTGGTAATGGAAAGGAGGAAATTAAGCAAAAACAGAAAATTCGTTAAATAAGAAAGTTTTTTGGGTGTGTTCCCTATACGTCCAACTGGCTAACTGACTGAATTATCGAATGAAGAAATCGAAAGGAAAACGCAATTTTTTTATTTAACTTTTCCTTTTAAATTCGCTGTGTCAAGCATTTCTTCACTGACAGCCGAGGACCACTTCCGTTTTTTTTGCGTTCGTGAGGTCTTGTTTTTTACCAATAAAAAATAATACTGATATCCACCAAGGGTACTTTTTGCACCAAGCGATAAGCTAATATATTTACGTACAAATAAATAGAAAACAAAGAATTAAAAATTATTTTTATAACCAGAAAAGTGTACGCACGTGTGTTTGCGAGGCTGGGAATTGCCCATATGGTCATGCTTTTGGTTGCTTAATTATAGGTTTACCAGTTCAAAGTCATTAAACATAAATTAGAAGAACGCAAAGGTATATCTGAGGCTTGCGACTGGGTTTTTGTTTAAGCATTTATAAACATTAGCTTAACAATAAATTATGCGTGTACACTTTAGTTTAATCACCAAATAAATACAACATAAAAATAAGCCGTCATGTTTAACAGGTGTCTTTGTTGATTAGCTTATCTAAGTACAATGATGAAATTTGTTCTTCCTCATCTCTCTTTATATAGGTTTGACCTCATCAGGTTTGCCTTTCAGTCTTCACTGCGAGCCCGCGGGTTGCTCACGTCCTTTACTGGAAATGAAAACGTTTATAAGATGGT